>JALPQI010006462.1:0-51597 GCA_025490895.1 Thaumatotibia leucotreta
TAAGTTATTTTTACATTTTAAGCTTATTACATTAAGTATTTAAAAATGTTCCTACACAAGGTCTAAGGAATAGTAGAAAACAAGGCAAAAGCGCGATGGGACTATTTTACGTATCGAGTACTATCTACATACATCTCACAGAAACGTAGCATTCACGGTATTTATTATATCATTGATTCACGGGAGATAATAGTTTAGCTAGGTACAAAATTAAATAACGGATATAAATAATACTGTAAAAATTAAATACATCAGCGAAATCCTAACTCTAACTAGTTATTTATATGGTGTATCTTCAGTGATTATTTTAAGCAATTGAATTTTGGAAAGACTAGTAAGTAGTTACATAACATCAACAAGTACTATTTTAAAGCGATTGATAACTACTTTTTAACGTTAGTGAATGTACGAAGTTACCTGTTAACAATGGTTGAACAGGACATTTTTTTACAGCCATGCTTCGCACAAATATATTTTAGTGCATATAATATTGTACAGCGAACAGAAAAAAATCTATTGAGTGGTAAATAATCTGTGTGTGACAGTGATTGATGGGACACCGTCCCGAAAAGGATTTATTCTAAAATATACCTATGATCACACTGTTCACCAAAGAGCTTAGTAGCGTATCGCAGTTTTCCCTCTCTGTCACTCTTTCAAATTAGTGCGACAAAGACAGCTGCCTTTCGTTTACGATTGACGATTGAGAGTTAGCGATTGGCAACTTGTCTAAGCACCTAAGCTACTTACCACCTCCGGTGTATTAATATATAGACACATTTGTAAGGGATCAGTATGGAGAAGTGTATATATATTAATGCCCTTGACTGTACCTAAGTAATCTGAGATAAGATTACAGAGAAGGTTAAAAAACAGGAAAATTTTGAAATATTTAACTACTTATTAGTTCCGACAAAAAATCCTCCAAATGCAAATGCATGCATTAAATGCTGAACATATTGTTGAGATATTCAAGCTAAAAGTCACAAATACTGCTTTTCGCCACTGGAGGTATAATTAGTTATTGATGAATCAACCAACTTTTTTCGTGTAGTTTACTTGTTTAGTGCATAATTAATGATTGTATACTTACTATACTTTATGCTATCATATTATATCCTATCCTATACTTTACGCTACCATACATACGAGTATGGAGTATATGCGAAAATCACAAAAAAATTACTCGGTTAACAACTCTTTTCGTACGTAACAAGTCTGTGTTGATTCACGATTTAATATTTATTTATTATACAAGGGGGGAAGTTGTTGTTTAACTGTCGTGCCAATATTGAGACCTGAGCTAGCGAACGATTCCAAAATTGAGCCACGAGCATAGTGAGTGGTTCATAAACTGGAATCTTGAGCATTGCGAAGGTCTCAAGGGCATGAGAGTTGAACAAACTTTTTTCCCCTCACTATCGCGAGGGAATATTATTACAAATCTCATCCAAATGTAAATTAACTTAAAAAACTATTTAAAACGCAATGTCGAAACGTATCGTAGAGTAGACTTACTTTATATTATAGGATAAAAGAGCGCTTTACGAGCTAGTGAGGGGAAAATTAATGAGTTGAAATCTATGGCTACAATTTATTGGTCTATCATATAATTTTTTTTTAATATGATAGAAGAAGATACGTTCTTAATATGGTGTTATTGGAGTTTTTCGTTAAAAGGCAATTTACAAATCGTACGAAAAGAGTTGATTCACCCTGATGATTTAATATGAAAATCTTATTGAAAGTGCTTTCCATTCCATATTAGAACATGTCAACTTTCTACATGAATTAAGGCAGCAACATTTTAGCCAAATTCAAAATTAGGTACACGGGTTACTGTTTACTTTATTAATTTATTTTATAAAAATAAATAGTTTAGCAAGGCAATTCAGTACACAATAAATATACCTATATATAAATTGTACATGATATTTAATTTTCAACATAGTAAATCCATTAAAATTTATGCATTTTGTAGTGTGCGCAGCTTTCGCTTTATTAGGGTTCCGTATTAAAAATAGCAAAACACGGGGTCGTTATATTTTCGTTACGTCCGCGCCCTTATTTTGGTCCACCGTAATGCAGTATGTACAGCTCAGGTCAACTAACCCAAAAGGAATATTTAGGTAATACTTAGATGCATACATCGTTTCATTCACAAAGACGTGTGGCTTGGTTGGTTCATATTTATAACAAATCCGCGCGTCATTGTGGATAATATCATCTGAATTTTGTTATCTCTTCTATATTTTGTTGCCTGTCTAGCCATCCCCTAATAAAATATATCTGTCAGCTGTCATTTTAGCTGTCCTGTTCTTTTAAATGTTTGGGGAAAAGGATAGTGATAATTTTACCTGACGGACATAGTAGGTCCGGTCTGGTTATCCGGGGTGTATGAAATTGGCCGTTAGTGTAGTAGACTTTAAAATAAATAAAAAATATATATGTATAATATTTTATACAAGACAAGACATTTCTGCCGAGATATTATATTTGATATACAGGGATTGACGAAATTTCTAAATATTTATTATGTTCTTTGAGATTCAGGGAAAAGCCAGAATTACCTTGCCAAGTCGGTACATGTATTTAAGGCACTAATCGAGAGTTTTTAAATCACCAAGCGATTGTTGTTTCATCGCGAAGAGAGTAGATTTCAATTGCTATGCGAGTGTCATTTAACTGCTTAGCGATGCTAGTTTTGATCGCCCAGCGACAAATCGGGAAAGTACTTTACCGCATTGTGAAAAACTGGTAACTAGCTATTATTCCTTCACTGTACACATATCACTACATATCAGTATATATTATAAAAGTACCCAGGCCGGTACAACAGGGACATTCTTTAAAAGCAGTACCCAGATATTTATTTGTTGTATTACAGTTTTCTGGTACTGAAGGTCACTAGATTTTGCCGGGCAAAAAGACGACGGCTAGATTTGTAATTCCTTTTTGGTAATTTTAATACGGAACCCTAGAAATACTATTTGTGAATAATAATTCAGAAGAAAATCTGTTCAACCAGCTATCATTTGGATTTGGTAGTTTTTCATATGTAAGTATTAAGGTTTGTAACATATAATAAAACGAGTTGCACTGAATAAATTCGAGCCTCTTAACTCCGATAGCTTTTCGTATCGATGAATGCCTTGAGCACCTCCATAGGGAATGGGAAAACGACCGTGGAGCTGTTGGTTGCTGAGGTGGATATGTTGCTCAACGTCTGGAGATAGCGTAGCTAAAAAAAAAAGTTATAAAATATTTAAAGCCTCTTTAATTAACTACTCGTCGTACCATCACAAAATACATATTAGTACAAGTACAGAAACCCATCTCCAAAAACCCGTTTAAAAAAATAATGACTCTTGTTACCGTTGCTACCATACTATTGAGTACAAATTCCCACCGCGCAATGCTAAATGCCTACGTTAAAATGTCACGTAGAAGTGCGCTCTCTTTCTATCGCGTAACTCGTACCTTATTACTATTCATTATTTGATTTCATATTATTTATCATATGAGGTACCACGATACCGCCGTAGTTAGACTCACTCCAGAGTAAAGGCTACGCAATTTCGCAAACGCCAAATACATCTAATGGAAACCTTTTACTATCACCCTAGTTATAGATAAATGTCTAATTATGCTACCTACCAACCTGAAGTGCCACAGGATTGTCAATCATGATTGTGGACGCCTCTTTAAGTGCCATTGAGGCTTTGATCTCTCCTTCGGCGACTATGATCTTGGCGCGCGCCTCACGCATTGCCTCCGCTTCGGCCGCCATTGCTTTCTGGAGTTGGTAAGGCAGCCTCACGTCTTTTCTGGGTAACAACGTAAGATCAATAAAGTGTTCATTCAGTAGTTTAAGTAGGGACGAATGACGTTGGAGATGCCTAGATTGTTACGTAATATATATATTTCGTGATTATAAAATGTATAAATGAAGGCAATTAGGAAACTTCTTACTCAGACGGAAACAATACATTGACCCTCCAAATGACCGCGTGCCTATTTCATAACAATTAACAACTAATAATAAGTCAAGCATCTGTTCAGTTCTAATGCCATTCACCGTTAGCTCGTGGCCGTATCCAAGTTATATTCATCATAGTCATATTTTAATTTGTTTCCGCTACCCAAAGGTTGTCTGGAAGAGATTGTTTTATAGCTATAAGACCGCCTGTTGTGTACCTCTATGTATAATCGTCTGTTTTTAACCATGTTTTCTTTTTTGTTAAGGTGTGCAATAAAGAGTATTCTATCTATTTATCTATCTACGAGTATATGGTTGAATGCCTAATACGTGTTATTTCACTTACCTAGTAAGAGTAGCTGAAAAAGCAATCTGAATTAACCAAGCTCAGTTAGTAGGACGGGGCATCCTTCTCCCGCTTTGCCTCATGGGGCCACCGTTCCAGATTTTGCTATATTTTATTTAGTTTACCGAGCGTAGCCGCGGGTTAGTTCCATTTTTTGATGGCAAGTTAGTTCAATCTATTTCTTTCCTTTACACAGACAATAATTATAAGGTTCTAATTAATGTAATGGCTTACATCTCTACCCGTTCCACCGCAATGCCCCACGGATCAGTTGCTTCGTCTAGAGTGGTCTGCATCATATGGCTGATGGCCTCGCGGTCAGAAAGTAGCTGCGATAAGTCACGTTTTCCAAGCTCGTTTCGCAGGGTTGTTTGGGCTAGGAGCATAGTTGATTCACTAAATAGGAAAAGGGACGACAAAAATTACCTCTTTATGGATTTATGGATTTGATGGATTGGCAAAAAGTCAGACGACAGTGCATCTATTTTGAAATTACTCTGCGAGTCTGTGCGCCATCCGCAGAATTGTGGCAAAGCGGAGTCTGTGCGTATGCGTAAAGAGAAGAATTATAACAAGTGGACTTGTTGCACGATTTTTAGATGACATATTTAAACTGATCCGAATTATGAACAGGAAGGCTATTTCCAGCAGCAGAAAAGCGTGACACTTTTGGGCATTAAGATTTACAGATATAAATATTGTACCGAAAATCTTCGATCTTGATGATAGCATCTATGGGATCCTGGACCCGATAATATACGACAGCGTCCACCTGCACTGTCACAGAATCTTTTGTTAGGATCTGAAAATGGTAACAATACATAAGTATTTCTGTTCATATTTGTTCGAAACCTTATTGTAATTTGTAATATTAACTAACAATGTTAATGTTTAAATTTCGTGAAAGAAAATATTTTTTTCATCTGATTTCTTGTTACGTCGCGATCTGGCTAGTAGCTAAGTTATTAAATATACCTCTTGAGTAGGTACATCGAAGGACACTGTTCGAAGGTCCACAAGTCTATAGCTGTCTATACAGGGTAGGAAAAAGACCACCCCAGGGCCTCTAGCAGGGCCTTCTCTAAGGTGGCCCATTCGAAACATCACTGCTCTCTTGTACTCGTGCACAATCTGGAAAGGATCAATTGAAATATTACCTGTGTCTTTGTAATGTAAGGCCATTTAAGTTGGGTAAGTCAAGCAACGAAGGAAATGTTCTTCTTTCTTGAAGAGTGAAAACTATTACATTTCTTGTAAAAATCTGTCCTGGACTGAAAGTAACCTTGTCCAACCTGGACTTAATACGGTTAAATCGTCCTACTATAATTATAAAAGTATAATGCATATAGTACAGATTAAGGATCAGCACAAAACTACAAACAGTAAAATTGTAGGAACATAAATATAAGTTTTAAATTAATTCAGCTTACTATAATCACGCAGCACAAAGATAAAGGAAATAGGGCGATTAATAAACAATATGCGACACAGATTAAAAATTTCTCCATTGGTTCATAACGCCTCACTGAAATCACAAATTTTGTAAGAAGACATAGTCAACACAGTCATGAGGTTATTTATTTTAAGCGCTTAACTCTATGTAAGAACAGAATGGACCGCAAAGCTCTCGCAATGAATTGCCTGATACTCTTACAACAAGTCTATACTCGTAATAACCAAATGTCATAAATAGTTGATAGGCCATGAAAATAATGTCCTCTCATTTAAAACATTAGAACAATTTGTTGTGTTCATTTCATGGATTAAACTGTAAAATATAAACGTCACAATTGTATATTAATATTAACTAAATGACGATATGAAAATAATAAAAAAAAAATTGCAATTGTTAAGATATTATGAACACAAATACACATTGTTATGTAGTATGAGTAGTATCAGGAAACACAATTCTTAGAGAGCTTGATTAGCTTGACTTATCCCTTCGTATGTTTAAGTACTGATCAGTGCACGTGGAAACTATTAGAAAAAAAATATTCGGGGCAGACGGAAGGTTAATTGATTTCATAATACGTTAATTATGAGTGAAAAGAAGTTTATTTTTAATATTGTAGGTGGTGTCAGCACTTTCAAATAAACATTTTTACATCATTATTAAGTAGGTTCATATTAATTGAGTAATTACAATTACTCAAAATAATCTGCTGCTTTGTCATTTTATCTTGTATATTTACAAACGTTTAAAATGAACAATTAAAGCGTTCCACTTATTCCTTAGACGGTTAATTTTGCACAATACCTACGCGTTGCAACTTGAACCTACCCTAATTATTATCATATTTTTGGCCCTGGCGTGATCAAGTAGTAGGTGGTATACTTACCTATACCTAACTGTACCTTCCAATACTTAATTATGACTGATGCTAGAGCGTAGAAATGCGAATGTACAGAGTGTAGACAAAAATGGGGACATTATAAGGATTAATAATTTTAAAATAAACAGTACTTCTTGAGGAGTGTGCTCTTGAGTTTCTATCCAATTTTGATGAAGTATTAGCTTGGTACGCCATATTCTTGTAGTATCTTGTTATTACAATAATTACTCCACTTAATTTATAAAAAGAAATTAGGTTACACAAAAAATATGTTCATGGACAATTTCATATCAAATGTATTGTTGAGTAAATAAAATGAAATAAATACCAAAATAACAACAGATAATATGTCAAAACCATAGAGTAATATATACGTCAAAACATAGAGCTCACCATAGAGCTCACATCTGGCGTAAAGAATAGAGTACTCTAGCCGCTTAGCGCCACTAGCATCTACTCATGTGCTGTTTTTGGGTTCTGGATTCTTTAGAGTAATAATTATATTCTTTGGGGTTCTGTAACTAAACTGACAAAATGGAACCCTTGTAGTTTCGTTTTATGAGTATGATAACTGACATTTTATAACAATGATATTCTAACTATGGACGATTTTGAATGATGTTGTAACAACATGTGGTAATTATGTTTAAAAAAATTATAGTTAAAATATAACTATTTACGACTTGTTGTGGCTGTGTTGTCATTACACCGTGGTATCTTGTTACTTATTACCCAGTTTTATATGACGGAATTTCAAAACATTGATTGTAGGTATTTAACTCCATCGTTAAATCAAAACACAAGTGCGATACTCTTTTTGACATTCTTGAAATTCCGTTTTATTTTTATCAATTAAGCACGTATTTGATAATTCATACTCGTAATTATCAAATATTAAACTGTGCAGTGTGCAAAGCGGGTGTTACTAAATACACAGTGCTGCAGCCAAAAAAAATCATTAGACATGAGTTGTCCAACGTTGTCAAACGTATGGTTTTGTATAGAATTTATCCGTAACTTTGAAAACTTATGACTGTAAATTTTACAGATTTCCAACATGGAAACGATGGGAAAGAGAACAACAAAATAAGGATTATTGCCGTAACAAGAAAAAAGTAACTTACTAGACTAATTTGACATTAAATTAAGGATTACTTTGTTACAGTTTTGATGGCTCCTTGTTAAACGGCATTGAAACATATTGTTTTGTACGCTTTCGTCGTAATAGAGGCCTGGCGAAGCACTCGAACATTTTATAATGTAGGTCATGCTCATGTTGCTTCGTCTATGATTTCTTGAACTTCTAGTACATGCCCAGCTAACATTTTTGCTTTTATTTTGCGTCCCCGATTGAAAAATGATTTCACGGGTGTTGGTACGCAACCCCATTTTAGTGTCAAAAAAGCTCTGGCAGAATGCCTTTGCCATTATGATCTTTTTAAATACCTACAGAATATATACAACCAGTATTAGATTTATGTACGGTCGAGGAAATCGAGTGTTTAGCAGTTTATGGCTCACTTTACATTGGACGTCTTAGTACATACATGACAACCAAATTAACTTGAACCGCAAAGTGCTAAACATTCAATTTCCTCGACTGTACAATAAGGAGTAAAATACAATAAGATAGGTAAATATTCATTTATTAAATAGGTAACGATGAATTGCTTGGGCCAGGAACTCCTAAGAAAGTCTTCAGGAAATCCATTGGGAACGGAAATATTATTGTAGAGTTTTTCTCCGCTGAAATCGTGTTCAGTGACTGGAGGTATCGGAGCTGAGGACAAAACATGAAATAATAAATGAATAGTCTAACTAAATGACTCTATGAAAGTGGGTTTGGCATGGGACTCGTCGATTAAATGTGCACAAATTAACCCAGATATTAATAAGGGTTCCTAGTTTACTAGGAGACCGTAAAAGCGGTGACAGCCTGGAATCGCTGTGACGCACCGTATGTTTTACCTGTGCTCCCTCCGCCGCAATTTAACCCTGGCCCCACACGCACGATTTCTGTATTGGGTTTCCGAATCAGAGAAGCAGATTCGAAAACCCGAAGGCGCAGTTTTCATAGTAATGTATGGACAAGACCCACACTTACGTGGTCAGGCTAAAAAACGGTGACGGCGGTGTGGAAAGCAAGAGGTAAAAACGGTACCTACGCTTACGGTGCTTAACAGCGTTTTTTTAAGCTATGGTGCAGTAACACCTTTATTTGTAATTGACTTTTTTTAACTTACCTGAAGGGCCATAGGGTTGTCAATCATCACTAATGAGGCTTCCCTTAGCGCCTTGGAAGCTTTGATCTCTCCCTCAGCGGCGATGATCTTGGCGCGGGCCTCGCGGTCTGCCTCGGCCTCGGCCGCCATTGCTCGTTGCAGTTGCACTGGTAGTCTCACGTCTTTGCTGGACAGTAGAGAGAGAACTTGGTTAAGTAGGAATTTTGAGCTAGTTTATTCTGACCGAATGGCAGGTTGCAGGCAGAAAAGGAAACAAATATTGTAATTGTTGCAATATGATCATAGTAATAAATAAAGCTGGCACAACTTCGAAGAAAAATAGTGAAAATATAATAACGTTATTACAATGTCGCACGTGCCCTGGTAGGTCCATCGTTGTCGATAGTTGATACGTTCTCTCCATTGGTTGCAGCAGCTGCGTCAGGTCGGATAATGTCCAGCAGGTCCAGTGTCGTTGACAGTCGATGCGTTTCCACGTGTTCTAATTCCGCGCCCCATGGATCCGTGGCTTCGTCTAGGTTGGCTTGGTGATCCAAGCAGCTGTGTTTAGGTCGTACATGAAATGCATGTTTCGAGTCATCAATAGTTGACGCGTTTAACTTACATCTCCACGTGTTCGACCTCGACGCCCCACGGGTCCGTGGCATCATCCAGGTTGGCTTGGATCATGCGGTTGATCGCCTTTCGAACGGCCACTAGCTGTGCCAGGTTGTACATGCCCTGCAGGTTTCGTGTTATCGACAGTTGATGAGTTTAACTTACACCTTCACGTGTTCGACCTCGTCGCCCCGGGCTTCGTCTAGCTTGGCTTGGATCATGCAGCTGATTACCTCCCGGTCTGACAGCAGGCTGTGCCAGGTCGTATATGCCTACCAGGTTCTGCGTAAGCGACAGAAGATTCGTTTAACTTACATTTCCACGCGTTCCACCTCGACGCCCCATGGGTCGGTGGCTTCGTCCAGGTTGGCTTGCATCATGTGGCTGATCGCCTCCCGGTCTGACAGCAGCTGGGCCAGGTCATATATGCCTACCAGGTTCTGCGTAATCGACAGATGATTCGTTTAACTTACATCTCCACGCGTTCCACCTCGACGCCCCACGGGTCGGTGGCTTCGTCCAGGTTGGCTTGCATCATGTGGCTGATCGCCTCCCGGTCTGACAGCAGCTGTGCCAGGTCGTATATGCCTACCAGGTTCTGTGTCATCGACAGGTGATACGTTTAACTTACATCTCCACTCGTTCCACCTCGACGCCCCATGGGTCGGTGGCTTCGTCCCGGTTGGCTTGCATCATGTGGCTGATCGCCTCCCGGTCTGACAGCAGCTGTCAGGTCGTACATGCCCAGCAAATTCAGATGAACAGATGATGCGTTTAACTTACATTTCCACGCGTTCCACCTCGACGCCCCACGGGTCGGTGGCTTCGTCCAGGTTGGCTTGCATCATGTGGCTGATCGCTTCCCGGTCGGACAATAGTTGTGCCAGGTCGCGCATGCCCAGCACGTTACGCAGTGTTGTCGCCGCTAACAGTCTGGTGGATGCGCTGGGTAGCGGTCAAGTTATAAGCATTATAAAGACGTTGTTGATTAAGATAACGTAAAAATGTTGAGTAATACAGTTAGTTTTAACACTATCAGCATCCATCTCCTATCATTTTTTTATTAGTTTTCTATGCTTTTATATCTCTATGCTTTTGTCTCAAGAACTGGTATTCTTGCATTACATTAGACGTATTATTCATACTCATTCTGATTAAACTGACCAATTTTTGATGAACTTCTTAAACACATATAAAAAATTGTATTAGAAAACAAGTATTATCTTATTGAGACAAAATGCAGATAACAATATAACAAAGTCTTCATTATAAACATATACCTACTGTATTAGGTAGATTGTTTTTAGGAGTAGGTACAAGTTACTATAAACTTAATAAAATGAACGCATGGGCATAAAAAATAATCCATGACAAAAGCGTCGAGTTTCTAATAATCTTAAAAGTATTTCCCAGAAAATGTCGTCTAGACACAATCCTCACTTTCAGTTTGTTCCCCTTTTTATGTATTTGTATGTGGAGCTCAAGTAAATGACGACGGACGAAAAACAACTCTATCTAGAATTTGTTGCTTGTAATGGATTATTGCAAAAAAACGTTTCATTATTTTTTTCTACCTCAGCACTGCTAAGATTTCTTAGAGCTTGAGCTTTGCGTTGTCAACTGAGACAAGAACTACATATCAAAAGATGTAAATTGTTACGCGTACGAGACGCTAATGTTTTCTTCCATCATGGCTAACGTTCTATCTATGTTTTAAGTTTTACCAAATGGATGAATATCTGAGCGTTTCAACCGCCTAATTTTGGTGGCATCATTTTTGTCGAAGTTTCTATTCATTCCAATGCGCCACTTTTTCATTTGAACGAGGCATGGTACCTTATACAAATGACAAAGTATAACATTGAGACGTTTAGAAACTTTGGCAAAAATTATGCCACCAAAATTAGGCGGTTGGAACGCTCAGATATTCATCCAAATATGGATGACGGATCATGACGGTTCAAGTGAGTACAAATATACATGGTTTTAATCACCTCACCTGTAGTCTGCAACCCTGACCACTGCATTTAATGGTTCCTTTATTCTATAGTACACGACAGCATCTACCGCTACTGTCACTGAGTCTCTTGTTAAAACCTGAAAATTATACCACACGTTTTTGAGACATACAACAGTAAGTAGTGAGGTAATACCTACATATAATTAACATGCTCTTAACACAATGTGTACATGAGTATGAGAAAGGGATTAAGATTAAAAGAGGTGAGAAACTTCATAGCATTTTCATTATTTTTCATTTGTTGATGAATATCACGGTTTGTTAAAGCTGCTCTTTGAAAGGGTTCCGTAACCAAAAATGACATAAAAACTATAAAAGTCCTTATAGTTTTTTAATGTTCGACTGAGCGTCCGCATGAAATTGGGAATTTTATTGGGAAACTATAAAATTATAGAGCTTGGTCGGATAGCGAAGGCACATGAGATATGCCGTATGTAAATAATACGGGCAATTAAATAATAAAAATAAAAATTAGTGTGATTAGAAAATTAATTATGTTTTTTTTAAACTAACTTTATTATAACCCCGCCCTATTTTTTATAACATTTTCATAGCATCAATGTAGCTAAACATTATTTTATTTTAATTAGCTGTCAACTCAACCAGCGCTTAACTCAAGTATGCTACATTACATTGCGGACCGAATTATAATGTATGGTTTTTTTAACTGTACCTAAATCAAAGTATCTAAATAATATACTTTTTCTCAAACATGCAATGAAATGTTGTAGTTACCTGCCTAAAAAGCGACCGGGAAGTACCCCGTTGCCGGCCTAGGCCGGCAAGTGCCTCTTTTTTAATTTTCATTTGACATAGGGTTGTGACCTGGCATCTTGGCTTTTAGCCAATAATTATCTGTAAGTAATATTAGTATTAAAAAAAAATGATTGGCTAATTGTTGCAGTTATAATTAGGTATTTAAATTATATAATTTAAAATATGTACAATAACTACTCAAAATAATGTTTAAAAAGCAGTATTATACGGTGCGATCCGTCGGCCCCGATCATCGCATGCGATTAATTGGACCCAACAGACCGCATCGTCTAATACCGCTTTTTAACATGTCAAACTTAAAAAAAATGAGGCGTCGGCAGTATAGCTTAGTGCTTTCACCCACAAGGACAAGCCACAAGGACTAAAAATATAAAAAAAAAGTATTTGACTTTTGTTGTGTTTCAAAGACTCAGTTATGTAGTTGACTTATAATTTCTTAGAATGAAGATTTTTTTTTGTTTCATTTCATTGCATGTTTGAGAAAAGCATTATACATACCTCGGCCATGAAGTGACGGGTTGCCGTCCGAATACTATCCGGCCTCGCTTCGCTCGGCCGTCTACATATATTCGGCCGGCAACCAGTCACTTCGCGGCCTCGGTAGTAATGTACTATTAATGTCCTATATTATCATTCGTTAAAAGGATCGCCTGTATTTGATTTCTGCCCTGTATTTGCAAGACCAGCGGCGACAACGTGCAGCGTCACCATTGGTGGAAGCAAGATTTCCTATATCAATATCTCTTTCCAACCTATATCGTGTCCGGTCAAGGCTGTGAGCATGTACTCGTAGGCTTCTGCGTCTGCCAACTTCCCACGACATTTGAACTAAGAAAATGTCACTAGACAAACTGTCTATACTAGCCCGCGCAAATGTTTCGCAGTTATGTATGGACATGTTGTAATTGACAAAGGTAGGAAGAAAATTGATCCTTAAAGGTGATTAGTTTATTCAATAGTATTACCATATATTTTTTTACATGAGTAGAGCGGTCTGCTTAGATTAAAAGGACATTTGGAATATTGGTCTTGTATGAATGCTACTAAGATAAAAAGAGAAAAGGAAGGAAATCGTAAATTTACAAAGTTAGTTTAGCATTCGTATAAGAACATGATTCCAAATTAAGTAAAAAATCGTATGAGTAAAAGCAAGAATTAAAATTGACTAGGCACTTATTTGAGGGATTGTTTTCTAATCGTCGATTACTCACGGGTTCAATCCATATTGATCTCTCCATCCTTGTCTTATAATTAGATCTGATAAACATGGAACGAACCAGTCGCGTCTTGAAATAAAAAGAAAAAAGCACCCTCTGGTTGGAATTGAGCAGTAGCTTATTTAATTAATATTGAATGCCTTTTGTGTAGACTTTCATAATAATATATGTATATAGTTTGATAGTACCTAATAAGAATAATTGGTTTGTAGTAGTAGTAGTAGTAAATCACTTTATTGTACACAGAATATATTACAAAAACAGTTATACAGAAATTTAGGTACAAAGGCGAACTTATCCCTATAAGGGATCTCTTCCAGCTAACCTTTGAGAGATTGAGTGGAGAACCGAAAGATTAGATAGACAAACTCACACAATGCACAATGAATACAAAGAATTAAAAAACACTAAATTAATAGAATACACACATAACTTATATCAAACAATACATAGACTACATATCAGTATACATAATTACTGTTGGTTGTCGGGTGTCGCCGAGGACGAAATGGTGAACACTGTTTAACTTTATAGCAACTTTTATTATGAAAACGCACATAAAATATACACACAATGAGAGTTTGACAAATCGCGGTGTGTACGGGCGTCTCGCGCGGATAGCATGGGCCGACTGACGCGCCATACACTACACATACAAATCTAGTATAACGGCTCACAGCCACCGTTAAAACTACCCTTTAGTTTTTAATTGTTATTCTACCTACTCTTAAATTGTAACAATATTTAGCATATAAAAATACCTAAGTTATGAGCACATCGCTAACATTCCCCACCCTGAGTGCTGCCTCAGCACTCAACACCTATCGGAATTCGAGCGATGCGCGAAGCGGAACGTTTCAAAGTCCCAGACTTGGTTTTTACCTCGACCACCCTTACGCGGCCATCTCTGCCAGGAAAGACTTGCTGAACCACACCTTTCAGCCACACGTTCCTTTGAGCAGCTGGATCTACTATGAGGACAAAATCACCTACCTGTAATGGCTTTTGCTCGTGTGTCCACTTGGTTCGCGGTATGAGGTCTGGTAAAATTTCTTTTACCCACCTCGTCCAATACATGTCGGCGAGTCTCTGAGATTTACGCCACTGCTTCCGGGAAAAGAGATCTGCGTCATCGAATCTCCCTACAGCAGGTAAGTTCGGCGGCGCCCCCATGATGAGAAAGTGGTTTGGCGTAAGCGTTTCCTCGCTGCCAGGTTCCACAGATACGTGGGTGAGCGGTCGTCCATTTACCATATTTTCCACTTCCGTCATTAACGTGCAGAGTACCTCGTCTCTTGGGGCGCGCTCCTTGAGTATCACCTTTAACGCCGTTTTCACACTTCTAATAAGGCGTTCCCATGCCCCACCCCAGTGTGGACTGGCGGGGGGAATGAATGTCCACTGTACTCCATAATTAACCCCTTTATTTTTCAGGTCTTCCACGTCTAGCTCCTGCAGTGACCTTTTTAGCTCCGTGTCAGCTCCGCGTAGATTTGTCCCGTTGTCCGAAAACAGGTACTTCGGCCACCCACGTCTGGCAGCCATTCGTCGAAGAGCCATGATCAACGAGTCCGAGGTAAGTGAATGCACAATTTCCAGGTGTATTGCCCTCAGAGTGAGACAGGTGAACAATACGCCATACCTGAGCTCGTGACGTCTCCCTACAGTTGCCTCCATGGGGCCGAACAGGTCAAGGCCACAATAAGTGAAAGGTCTCTGGTGATGCGCAAGGCGCGCCTCTGGTAAGTTACCCATTCTAGGTACTTCTGGCTTCGCTTTCCTGATCCGACAGTACATACATCCAGCTATTACCGATTTCACTGTAGGTCGTAGTCTAAATAGCCAGTACTTCTGTTTCAGGTCATTAACGACTCCCTCGTGGTTTCCATGCGCGGCCTTCTCGTGGTAACTTCTGATCAACAATCTGGCTACAGCGTGCTTACCGTCCAGTACAACAGGCTGCTTCATTTCCGGTGCGACGTCTGTAGCAGCATCTATGCGCCCACCGCATCGCAGAAGTCCGTGTTCATCTAAAAACGGCGACAGTTGCCGGAGTTTACTACTGCGATCCAAATCCTTACCATTCTTTATGGCAGCTAAGTCGTCACCAAACGATTCGTGCTGTGCTTGTCTGAGCAGTAACTGCTCAGCTCGTTCCATCATCGTGCAGTCTAGGTCTGCCGGTCGGCGTCTACACCTCTCGACGAACATTAGAACAGCCGCCGCCGCCCTCTGCAATCGCAGCCAGGAAGAAAATCGCGTCGCATCCGGTACAGGTAAGTCATTATTTTTTAAATTTACCATATTAACATATTCTAAATTGAGTTCACTCAGTTCAGAGTTCACTGGATCACTCGGCCATTGTGATTCTTCAGCATGAAGAAATTGCGGTCCATAAAGCCACTCGTTCTTAAAAATGGACTCGTCATAAAAATCTCGAGTAGCTATATCAGCGATGTTTAATTTCGTAGGTACGTAACGCCATTCACTAGCGCGCGATAACTCGTCTATTTCACCTAACCGGTTTGCTATGAATATATTGTAGCTGCGAGTTTCATTGCGAATCCAATGCAAAGTGCACGCAGAGTCGCACCAAAAATACCGCCGAGCCGCAGTGATCTTATGTTCGCGCAGCACACTGTCGGCTAATCTCGCCGCAAGCAATGCACCTTGAAGTTCAAGCCTATTTATGGTCACAGGTTTAACAGGTGTAACCTTGCACTTGCTAGCAACAAAAGCTACATAAATTTGACCTTTATATTCCCACCGCCAATACGCTACAGCGCACATAGCCTTAGTGGATGAATCCGAAAATAAATGCAATTCCAATTTATTGTAATAATTATTGCTCACTGTAGTAGGTATCGTATTGTCCGCATTCGTAGCCGATCCTATCGCAGGGCGTAGCGTAGCACACGGCGCCGTAGCGGGCGGCGTAGCGCTCGCCGTAGCACATGCAATGTTTGCAGCGGCTGGCTCTCGCCCCGTCTCGCTCGCACCAATGGACGTTTTCTGATACCATCTCGGTATGCGTATGTTACCTATTAATTTTAATAAATTAAGCCATTTTACCCATCTTGTGAATATTTCATCGGGAATATCTTCATCCCAATCTGTAGCCGATCGCCAGGTGTCCTGCAACATGATCTTGCCTTGTATGGTAAATGGTCCTAAAAATCCAAATACGTCAAAAATAGACATTACCACTTTCAGCATAATCCTTTTGGTAGGCCTTTGTTGGCCTAAAATAATCCCCTCGGGAATTCGCTTTAGGGATACATCGAACCCTAACTCGTCCGTGGCCGGGTACCAGATGAGCCCGAGTGTACGCTCCCCCGCGAACTGCTGATCCATTTTAAACTTTACGGCAGCAGTACCGAGAGTCTCATTTGGCACGCTGTCTAGTACAGACTTACTATTGCTCGTCCAATTGCGAATCTCGAAACCACCATCAGAGTGTATCTTTGATATTTTACTCACCATTTCAATAGCTGTCTCTTCATCTGGCAAGCTCTGGATGTAGTCATCTGCGTAGTGAGAGTTGCAGATGGCGTCCACCGCTGCCGGCTCGGCGTACTCGTAGCGCATGGCGTTCTTATTTTTAATAAATTGCGCGACAAAAGGCGAGCATTTTGCACCGAAAATTAGGGATGACATTATGTAAGTTTTGACGGACTCCGCAGGGCTGTCGCGCCAAAGAAATCTCAGCGCATCTTGATCTTGTGGTTGGATCTGAATACGTAGAAACATATCTTTTATGTCTCCGGATACTGCTATACGATTTTCCCTAAAGCGCAGCATGATTCCCCATAATGACGTCAGTAGATCCGGGCCCTTGAGCAAATAGTCATTCAAACATACACCTGCAGAAATATCTGCAGCGTCGAAAACAAGTCTCAGCTTTCGTTTGTTTGGATTATCTACGCCAAAGTGAGCCAAATGAAATGTCTTTGGCGTGCGACGAGTATCCAACAATTCCCTGGCAAAATTATTATTAAATAAATGTTTAATACGTTCGGTATACCTGTTCGCATATTCCGGGTCTTTAGCCATCTTGCGCTCGATTCCTTTTAACCGTTTCAGTGCGTGCGGCAACGTGTCCGGCATCACGCAGTGTGGATCCCTCCAAGGTAAGCCCACACGCCACCTGCCATCGACGAGTTCCGCGGTTCGCTCGAGGTGTTCGACGGCCCGAACGTCGTCCATATTCTGTCTCGGCTTACCTGACACTCCCACGGAGTCCAGCTCGAACGCGCGGCGCACCTCGTCGTGCAGGTCCCGCAGCGCGCGCCGCTCGCCGGCGTCACGCGCACGCGGCGTCACCGACGACGCGCGCACCAGCAGCGCGGACTGAACCCCCCCGGCGCTCGCGCCGCGCGGCGCTCCCGACACATGAACTAAACCATGAATGCACCACCCTAAAGGCGAGAATGTTGCGAACGGCTCATCTTTTTTACCGAATACAATTTTCAAAGGTATCATTAAATGATAATTATCTTGACCGATTAAAATCTCTAGCTGACTAACAACATTTTTAAATTCGGTCTGTATTTCTTTTAAATACTGATATTTACTACAATCAATAACAGATAAGTTTTGTTTAGGTAACAGTAACTCATTAACACTACGCGCCGTAATCGAGTGAACCGTATTGTCCTTGTCATAAAGTTCAAATTCCACTATCGTACTGTCACACACTAAGTCACTTTGAATCCACGGACCGCACACCTGCATAGACTCTCGACGTCCGGTAAGTCCTGCGCGCTGCGCTAATTTAGCACTTATTACGGTAACTGAAGAACCATCGTCCAGAATAGCACTACTATTGATAATATTGCCGTTTTTTGTACGAACTCGAATTGGGACAACTTTTAGTAGAACTCTGTTGCTACTCCCGGTGACATAGTTTATTACTTCCGAAGTAGGTGCATCAGCTGATCGCGCGGCAGACTCGGCGGGCTCGGCATGCTCGGCAGCCTCGGCAGCCGCGGCTGGGCTCACCTCCACCGACGTTGACGTATTGACGTTGTTGTTATAGAAGTGCAGCAGTCTATGGTGCATTCCGCCGCAGTTATCTTTGTCGCACGCGGGCGCGGGGCATGTTTCTCTCTCGTGTCGCGAATCCAGACATTTTAAACATATACCATTGCGTTTAATATACTGCCACCGCACCTTACGCAATGCTCGCTTAAATTGCTTACATTCAGACAACTTATGACTCGGCTTCGCACGGCAAAAATGACACTTATTGTCTGTCTTTCTATTAACTTGTCTCTCCGTTTGCAGACTTTGTAATAAAACAGCTGGCGGCCGAATGTTATCATATTGTTTTGACTTATGTTGCTCGAAACGATGACTTTGAAGATGCACATTAGCCGTAGTAGCTATTTTAACAGCTTCCAAATTAAGAAATTCTGACATGATGCTTAAACGTGATTTAGTTCCACCCTTAATCAACGGGTAACTGTAGTCAGACCACTTAGACACGAGCACTGTTGGAAGTTTTGATATAATTAATGGAACAATACTTAGTCCTTGCACATATTCTTCACGTCCCACGACTTTTACGGCTTCAACAAAGTTCTGTACCTTCACTGAGAAACTAACAATATCTTTTTGGTACTCTGAAGACATAGGTTGCAGCTTTCTAATATCTTGCATGAGTCTACCGATTATGCACTCTGGATCACCGTGGCGTAGCTCTAAGGTAGCCATTATGCGCTCAGGTGATGCGGCACTCATGAGCAGAGCTGATGCTGTCTCTTTTGCAGCTCCGCGTAGGCACTTTCGTAGTCGCCAAAGATTTTCTTTTGGACTAAAATTGCACACGTCTGTCGACTCTTCGTACGCCTTCTTAAAATGCAGCCATTCAAGCGGGTCGCCTGAATATTCAGGTAAATCCCTTGGCGTTCAAATACGGCTCAGTAAGTTGGCGTTCGGCTTATTATGGACGGAAGCAACCGTCAGGTTCTTCACTGCAGCGGCCAGTAGCTGGATTGTTCCATCAGATGAGCCGGCGACCGGGGCCACCGACTGGTACAGGGCGCCCGTGTGTAGACCATCTTCGGGGGCGGGCTGCGGCTTCTCCAGCTCTTGAGCGCTGTGTTCCATCCATTGCTCAACGTCACGACGTGTACGATCCTCGCTAGCTTGTGAACTGTATTTATCATCCTCTTCTAACTCGGCTAGGTCGGCCTCTAGCTCTCTGTCTATTAGTTGCATCCTAATTTCAGCTTTCTTTCTTTCAGCCTCCAACTGTAATCTCTTCTTTTGTGCCAGCACAGATGACGACGATGACCGTTTGGATTTAGATTTACACGAAGTGGATAATGGCGGTGGCATGGAAAATGGCGGTTGCACTTTGACCGGCGCCGGCGGCGCGGTGTGTAAATTAGGCTCCGACTTCACACTGCTCATATTCAGCGTCTGCACTAATAGCTGTTGGCTTAATTCTGGCTGTTGTTCAGGCTTGGATGCGCTATCCTCCGTCTGTAGTTGCTCACGCTCTTTTCGTAAAGCATTACGAGTTTTCGCCATAACGGTACGCTGCGGCGTGCGGTACATAGACGATGATCCGACTCGAAGACCACTTGTTGGTTGTCGGGTGTCGCCGAGGACGAAATGGTGAACACTGGTTAACTTTATAGCAACTTTTATTATGAAAACGCACATAAAATATACACACAATGAGAGTTTGACAAATCGCGGTGTGTACGGGCGTCTCGCGCGGATAGCATGGGCCGACTGACGCGCCATACACTACACATACAAATCTAGTATAACGGCTCACAGCCACCGTTAAAACTACCCTTTAGTTTTTAATTGTTATTCTACCTACTCTTAAATTGTAACAATATTTAGCATATAAAAATACCTAAGTTATGAGCACATCGCTAACAATTACTATACAAAATATATACAAATAAAATAACTGTTAAAATGTCAGTAATGAGTTAAATTATCGTTCGTGGATAGCCACATCTTCTTTAGATTAGCCTTGAATGATGCCACAGACTGGCACTGCCGGAGGGATAGAGGCAAACCGTTCCACAACTTCACAGCATGTACGGTGAAAATCAAAATCAAAATCAAAATCAAAATATTCTTTATTCAATTAGGCCCAGCAACGAGCGCTTTTGAATCGTTAAACTAAATAGCGAATGAGAGAAAAAAAAAACTACCTCCGGTTCTAACCCTACACCACTGCCTGAGAAGAATCCGGCAAGAAACTCAGCGGGACTTTCTTTTTTCAAATAATAGTTTTATAACATCTTACGGCTAACATGCATTAATTAAAAACGAAACATAAATTTGATTTAATATAAATACAGATATAGTACATTAACTAGAGATGAAGTCTCTAATATTTAGTCAGAACAATTATATAAATTTAATGAATTTGGAGCAATGTATAGATGTAAAGATATATGTAAAAGGGCGTACAATTGTTTTTAGTTAAACGTTAAAATTTGCGTTATTATACTGCTAGAGATGTAAAGGTTTCTAGTTGTCAGAGTAAAAAGAAAGATTTAGCATAGGATTGTGTCTTGTTAGGGGGTATAGCAAGGATGAGATTATGACTTGAACGTAAGCGGTGGTCACTACCTATAGTTATCTAGATAACTAAATCTCTGAGTTAGATAAGGTGGAGAAGTAGGATTGAAAAGTAACGACAGGACATGCACATCTCTGCGCTGGCGGATCGGAAGCCAGCCGAGCTGGGACCGAAAGCTAGAAATGTGATCATATTTGCGGAGACCAAATATATACCTAATACATACATTCTGCAAGCGCTCCAGCTTACATAGCAGCTCTTCAGAGGGATC
Organism: Thaumatotibia leucotreta; assembly: GCA_025490895.1. Classification (NCBI taxonomy): domain Eukaryota; kingdom Metazoa; phylum Arthropoda; class Insecta; order Lepidoptera; family Tortricidae; genus Thaumatotibia; species Thaumatotibia leucotreta. Next base: position 21,342 of record JALPQI010006462.1, read on the forward strand.
CAGAAACGCAATGTCACCATAGTCTAGGAGAGGGAGCAAAAGACACTGGGCCAGAGTAAGCTTGGTTTGGAGCGGGAGGAAATTTTGTAAACGCCTAAGAGCATGAAGAGAACCAAAAATTTTTTGACTCACCTCTGCGATATGCGGCGACCAGGATAGCGTCTGGTCGAGGGTGATACCTAGATTCCGAACAGTAGAGGAAAATGGGATAGGAGAGCCGTCGAAAAGTATGCTAGGTACCACCATCTCTGAGAGCTTGCCTATAAAGTAAGGACTGCCAACAACAATTGCCTGCGATTTCTGTGCATTAATTTTCAGTCCAAATTTATACGCCCAACACCGTATGGACTCCAAATCAGAATTAATTCGATAAACTAACGAGGGCAAATCATCAATACTAGCCGCTGCATAAATCTGTAGGTCATCAGCATAAAGATGGTATGAAGAGGTAAGTTCCGCAGTGATACCATTTATAAAAATAGAAAATAGAAGAGGAGAAAGCACGCCACCTTGAGGCAAGCCAGCGGACAGTTCACGCCAATCAGATAGCTTGTCGTCAACTCTAACACGCTGGCGCCTGCCAAAGAGGTAGCTGCGGAACCATGCTAGTGGAGATTGAGAAACGTTAAGGGTGCGTAGAATAGCAAGAAGGATGTCAAAATCCACTGTGTTGAATGCACTGCTGAAATCAAGAAGGACAAGAATGGTGAGCTTTTTACACTCTACATTAAATCGAATGTCGTCGGTGACTTTAACCAAAGCTGTAACTGTACTATGCCCGGGACGAAATCCTGACTGGAGAGGGTTAAGCAGCAAATGTGTATTGAGATGGAATAGGAGGCGGCGATTTACGTAGTGTTCAATAATTTTAGACATAACTGGGAGAATGGAGATGGGGCGATATTGAGTGAAGGAAATAGGGTTTGGAGATTTAGGGAGAGGAATCACGTGAGCAAGTTTCCAAGATACCGGAAACATACCCGTGGACAACGAAAAATTTATAATGGTGGCGAGGATTGGGGAAATGAAATCAGCGACGAGCATAAGCATATCGATACTGAGGTTATCGTCACCAACGGCTTTCGTTTTAATAGATTTAAGTAATTTAAGCGTCTCTTGCGCTGATATAGAACCAAATTCGAAAGGAGATATGTCAGGGTGTGTTGTAGCGGCAAGAAGTGACAAAGTTGATTGTTTATGAAAAGGGTCAAGAATAACCGGCGAGATACTGAAATGTTCATTAATATCATTTAAAGGACTATGCGTCAAAATGGACCAAAAACCAACAGAGCTGGGAGTAGTGTCAATAAAAAGGTCTGTTTATGTACTTTATTTCATTCTATAGGTGCAAAGTTGAATTCCATTGGATAATTTTATATGAGTAAGGCGTTCTGCGGGTACTCTCTAAGTAAATCACCGTCGTTCAGACACCATTCATCATAGTATTTACTCAGACTCAAATACAAATATCTCCGTTTTGCAATGGAATTGAACATAGTGCCCATAGAATGAAATGAAATAAATATAAATACCTATTTAATGACACCACTTTCAGCTCTGTTGGTTCTTGGTCCACTCTCCATACAAATATGCCCATGGTCCTTTAGAATAGTAGAAGAAGAAGGTTGAGCTTTGCCCACCCCTAATGACTTTAAGAAATTCCATAATTTTGAATAATTACAAGAAACAAAAATATAAAAGTATTACTATATCACAAATATTAATTTATTTAATTACATCTCGACGTTTCAAACAATTCGTAAATATACGCGATGTAACCCGACGCTATGGTTTTATTTCATGAATAACTATCGCGGCAACCGAAGAAAATAGTTAAAATGAATCCTTGTTCCTGGGTAACTATTCGTTCACGTGTGTAACCCGAAATCTAGTATCAATAACGAGACTGCAGAATTCCGGTTCAGTTTACATTACATTGCAGATTGAGGTCGTATCTGCGATCCGTCCGTTCCCGCGCACTAGCTCCGTATGTCAAAATAAACGCGTGCGCCGATTTATGATATTGATCATTTATTGGCAGGCGCTCAGCAATTATAATCTATGCACTAAAATTGCTATATTTACAAGGGTTCACAGTAAATGTGTACTATTGTGTCTTGTAATCAAGTTGTAGGTACGTGTCAATTAATTTGTGACCCTATAGTCCATTTTGTTTAACGATAATATAATTTTATTATATATAGTTTCGGGTATGCATCTTGGCACGTTTAAATAATAATTTAGATCATTAAAGAGTAGTTTTGTGAAAATATATTTTTATATCCTCTTTTTCCCTCACGGGTTTGATGAATACATTGTGTGTGCCACGGGCGCTACAAGAATTAAGTATGAACTCGTGTGAAGTAAAGCCCACGCCTTGGATTTGGGCTTTACTTTTACACTTGTTCACAATTTCTCATTTACTGCCCTTAATTCACAATATACTATTATATTATACTATAGTTACCGTATTTTTGAATATGCAAATTACTCCACTGACTAGCATTCTGAATCCAGCTATTATTAGTCTATTGGATTCAAACTATCCAAAGAACAATTGTTTGTGCACCGTAAACCGTTGATTGATAGTTTAGAGGCCCATCAATTAATCTCAGCAAGAATGGGGTTAACTATTCTCAATACTACTAAATTCGAGGTAATAAAAATCATTGACGCGTTTACCTATTTATGTTCGGGATGTTCTGAGAAAATGTTTACAGCGGTATTAGATACGGTCGCTGATTTTTATATGACAGTTTACTATTGATGTTATGGGGCTAAGTTATACAACAGCGCTAGTGTCTGTCTTTATAGTTTTTTAAATAATTTAAGCAATCACAAGCGTGTGATTCGACCAAAAAATATCAGTACTAAGCTGAGTACGAGTATGCTCTTAAGAGTCTATTGCAAAAAAAAAGTTAAGGCCATAGTCAAAGCAAACATCACGACTAAGTATGTCAATTGTGTACGAAAGTTAGTCACGGAAACAACGTGGTACCTATATTCTGTCCAACAACCTTTGGCTGTAGAAAAAGGCGGCAAATTTAAAAAATGTAGTGGATATTGTTAATCGCTCATAGAAAATCAAAACTAGTCGCCTTTTTTCACTGCCAAAAGTTGTTACACAAAATGTAACTTCCTAATACAAAAATTATGACATAAAATTTTGTTTTCATTAAAGGCCTTTAATTATGTACATTTTTTTGCAATCAATCCTTAAATGTTGTGTTTGTTATATTTACTCTGTCAAAGGCAGAGATCGGAAAAATGTGCGTCATTGTTTGCAATAATATGGACATGACTCCTAAGTTGATTGAATATTTAACATAACGTAACTATGAAAACCTTTTTAAATAGTCATCTTAAAGCTTCGAAATCTAATTTCAAGAAATGATTCGTTTGATTATTCACTTAATCAATCTTGTAGTCATGTCCATATTATTGCAAACAATGACGCACATTTGTCCGATCCCTGGTCATAGGGTAAGTTGTGGTAAGATGAAACGATTTTTTGAATGAGGTAAGACAAAATGCTACCAACAAACGCTGTGCCATAACGCCATAAGGACGACTTTTTGTCTTTCCCCATTCCGAAAACCGTTTCTTCTTACCCCAACTTATAGATAGTTCCACGAGAGTTGAGGTCACGCACACATCAACATGTCATGTAAACACACGGGGAATTTGAAATTAGTGTTGTTTTTTCGTACTGACAGCAAACCCGATTGCAACTGTAAGATTGACCAAAAAGTTTGTTCAAGGGATTTGCTTCGATATTTTGACGCAAGTTATTCATTCATTCACTACATTTTTTTGCAATTCTTCATTTGGATGTGTGTGTAGTTGATCATTCACCTCAACTCTGGTGAAATTACCTGTACTTATAAGTTAAAAGTTATCGAAATACTCACTTCTTGGGGTGGCACATCAAAAGACACTGTTCTCAAGTCCACCTTTCTGTACGTGTCTATACAAGGTAGCACAAAAAACAAGCCCGGTCCTCTTGCTCCGCCTTTCCTCAGCCTCCCTAACCTGAAGATCACGGCTCGTTCAAACTCCTGCACAACCTGGAAAGGCAGGTAAAAATTCGGAAGTTAATGATTCTATGAAAAAAATCGCTAATTTTACAACGCTTCATCATCACTACATAGTACAAAATAAAGTAACTTTTTCTGTACCTATGTCCCTTTGTACGCTTTAATCTTTAAAACTACGCAACGGATTTCGATGAGATTTTAATAGGTAGAGTAATTCAAGAGGAAAGTTTTTATGTAGGTATAGTACCCGTGCGAAGCCGGGGCGGGTCGCTAGTTTAGCTATAAGAGCAATCAAATTACAAAATGAATTATGTACCTAGTTTTGAATTGAGCTAAGATTACCATTGGGTTAAATTTTAGGAATTGGGGTATACAGCATGGGATCAAGGAATCCAACTTTACTTAACTATCAATTCTAGAGTCTATTTGGGGCAGATTCAATCAATTTCTTTACGAAGAAGTACTAAACTTAATTGAACACTTTTGTTACAATTTTTTCTTGGACCAATCTTGATATAACAGTAATTATTTGTAATATCTTCAAAAGTACCCTGTTAAAATCTGTTCCTCGGGCCCACGGTGTATGTATTACGTACAGGAAACAGAAAACTATCTGTATTTATAACGTACTGATAATAGTTAGGGCATCCCATTAGTATGCGACACGGAGAGAAAGTGATTTAAATAATGTGGAAAGGATATTCTGCCTGCTATTTCACTACTACCGGCATGTTACTGACTAGTTGGCAACCTACCTGCCGTACCGGCAGTGTTGCATACCTTTGGTTTAAATACAACCTGAGGTAGCCGACATAATCAATATAATCACACTTATAAAATAAATAAGAATAAAAAAACAACCTTGCTGTACTTTACCCTTACATATTACTGTGCAAACTTACGGTACTGTTTGATTAAAAGACATAAATAGATATTAAAGGCGAAAATAAATAAGTAAATTAAATTGAGCCTAAATTGAATTGAAATGTTAGGTACCTACATACAAATAGCTGAAAACTAAGAGTACCTATTTAGTTTATTTATTCACTGAATTTCGTTCTCTCATATCATAACTCGAAAACATAAATTTTCCAAACCAGATCAAACGTCAAATTCAAAACAAAAACATTAGGTATATATCTATAGACCTACTTCTGATGTTCCCGAAATGTATTGATACAAAAATGTAGCATGCCGAAAATTTATTGTTTGTCTCTTTCTTATGAATAAGAATGGAAGAGACAAAAAATACTTATAGGCTTGCTAAGTTAAGAGACGTTTATGAATAAGGGGATTCTGTTTTCATAGATAAGGTTACCTTCCTTAAGGTGCATTCAAACTAAACGAGCATTCGCTATTCTAAGCCCCTACTCTACGAAATTCAATCGTTACACAAAACGTGATTGGTTGATTTCGTAGAGTGGGGGATAGAATAGCGAATGCTCGTTTGGTCTGAATGCACCTTTAAAGTTTGCCGTGACGGCAGTAAGAATACATTTGTTACTAAACTCTTTCCGAGGGTGTTGTAAAAGTCGACTAAGGGATTAAACTGATTGAAGTGTCCCTGAGCATTTGAAAGAAGATTGATGATTGGTAGCAGTGTCATCATAATGGACACATTACTGCGATCGCCTGCTTGCCCAGCGTGGCGATTATGGGCATTTACCTCCTAATGCGCCTTTCCGCATAGTTAATAGGAGAGGCCTACGTCCAGCTGTCGACTGAGATAGGCTGATGATGTAAGGTTACCTTAAAGCACTCGAACAGCGAGAAGGGGAATGTGATGATGACCAGCAGCAGGGACATGAAGGTCGCGAACCGCTCCACGCAGCCCACCGCCTCCGGGTTGGCTACGCACAAAACACTCGATCAACGACAAAGGGCATATAACATATAATCTAAAGGTGCGTTCAAACTAAAAGAGCATTCGCTGTTCTAACCTCCCACTCGACGAAATTCGATCGGTACACAAAACGTGATTGGTTGATTTCGTAGAACGGGCGCTAGAACAGCGAATGCTCTTTTGGTTTAAACGCACCTTAAGTTGTTTCTATTTTATCCTTTGTCAAATATAGGTAGATCACAGAACGGAATTACGGACTCGTCAGTACGTAGAATAAAAAAAATGTAAACATACCTTAGCATTATTCCATAATCACACACTTTTAGAACACAATCTTGGTTTTATTACGAACTTAAAACCTTAAACGTTGAGTTCTTATAAAATTTTAGTTAAAATTATTGATGTTTATTAGTATTAACGTAAAAATATATCTACGAACGTGTTTCAATATATATTTGGCAAAGACGTGAAATGCTATGGAAAGTAAGCCATATTTGTTTACATTTTTTTTGGATTCTAACTGACGATTGGTATACATGGGGTACTTAAGGGTTAGCAACTGTTTTTGGAGGTGCACATTTTACATTTTTTATTTATAAGATTTTATTTAAATTAATTTAAGATACACCCTCTTTATACAATTAGTTGGTTTGTGAAAATTAAAAAAACAATTTTGGAGCGTCGTATGGGCATTAAGAAGTTAAAACCAATATGTTAATCGATACAATACATTATTAAAAATGTAGGTAATATTTGAGGTAGGTATTTTTTATAAAAAATAAACTATCGATCATAAGAGTTTAGAGATTTGCTTGTTGTCCTGTTACAAAACTAAATATCACACATACTTAGTTTACTTAAACGTTTTGTTGTTTTTAAATTGTATTTAAAAATTAAATTACGTGCAATTGTGACAGTAAAGTTCAAACAGAGCTGCTTGAAATAAATAATAATAGTTAAAAGATTAAAGAATCAGTTACCTATGTCGAAATATAAAACATAAACTAATAGATGAGATGATACTTCAATAACTATATCGGTCAACGTAAATATACCAATCGATGCGGTTAACTTTTCCACAAAAAAAAAAAACAAAAGGATTATTGTACCAACACACTCTTGTTACAAAACCAAGCAGGATACTAAGGTAAGTACTTACGCATTTGTATCGTGATTGCGCAAGAAGTACCCGTATCGCAATCTAAAATGTTCAGACGCAAATATTAGACCATTATAATAACTTTGATTGAAACGCCTACCTACGGATAAGTACTCACGACTGGGTATATTGTCACGTCTAGTACTCATCGTCCTGAGTTCCGTGCGCATCTCTCCTGTTAACTTCACTCACTATTGCGACTCCAAATATTATATCAACTAATGCTCATACTCGTACAGCATTTGACTCGGCAAACAAGCTCAGACTGTGCTGACACACGGACCTGCCAGAAGAGCCCATCCTGTTTACACAACCCAAAAAGCCGATTCCAACTAAAAATATCAATTACAATGCGATGTTCCACAACAACAATAAAGCAGCTAAATCGCCGGGTGCAAGCGCTTAATAAAACATATTTACGTATTTCGAGATAGCACTCCACTTCGCCAGAGTCCTTGTCGTAGCAACCGAAATCCATGTGTCGAGAGAAGCGCAGCGTCACGCGCATGAATGTGACAAAGTATAACCTTTTACTCTTATAAGTGTCTTCTAATCGGTGGCTTTAAAGATACTAAGGTGAGTACTGGTAAGTAAAGTTGGGGATAAATAAATAACGCACGTTCAGCCATGTCGGTACGGTGCCGTCGGCGCGGGCGCTCCCGCCGCGAGATGATCCTAATTGTGGGATTTAGGTATTTCTGAAGCGGCTTGCGCTTGCATGCAATTTATTAGAGGATGTTTAGATAATTTTATGAAGGGCTATAAGATTGCTTGGACTTTGTTCCCCGTATATTTACGTAGAAGATACATTGTTGTTTTAGATACATTTTTTTGTGATCATTTGGTTGCAAGTAAAACCACATAGGTACATTAACAGTAAAAATAAGTTAGGATCAGTTGAGCTGGACAGCTTTAGCATAGGTACTTACATATTTGAAAGGGAAGACAAATATGAAGATATTTACCAAAATAATGCCTGTGACTTTGACAAACTGAATTTCGAAGAGACGATTGGATCGGCAACGAATGCTTTGACAATAACGAGATCAAAAGTCAGACACGTCGGTTACATTAATTAAATAATTGTACTACTTGCTATGGTACAGTCGCCATCAGATAATAATATATTAGAGCGGACACAGTGTTTAAAAATATCTGAATATGAACTCTAACTCCATGACAATAGAAGCTTTCTCAAAGTTTATGAGCACCTTGACCGTTCTGATACATCTGATTACGACTGTAAAGTAATCATAGGTACCCCGCGTAATAGAGGTAGACTGATAATTATATTATTAGTTACGATAATTTCTTTCTTGTTTTAGAAACGGTCTGATGGTAAACATCAGTCTATATAGGTCACAGCTCTGTCAAACTTCGAGTCAATGTCCATGCATAACCGTATCTTTGATCTCACTAGTCTCCTTTTCAACGCTATTTCGGTATAATTATCATGGAAGGTGTAAATCTGTCCGGAGAACACTATTTATTTCATCGATGTGGACAGGGCAGCTACTTGAATGAAATGTCTTTTGTCGAGATTATGAGTAAATTTTTTTTTGTACAATATATGTGCAATTGTACAGTCCGCGCTTAGGAATGTGTTTATTATTTATAACTTAGTTGTATGAATTTGAATAAGAAGTAGATTGGTTACCTGCACAGGGTACCTGCTAGGTATGAAATGTTGACAACAATTTTGGGAAAAAATGCTTCTGTTTAGCGTTTTGCATTGATCTTTAAAAAACTTTTTATTTTAATGTAATGCGTTGTATACAATGATTACAATGTGCCGCGTGGTGACGGCACAAATATATAATTTGTCACCTCCTCAACTCTTCCCGTGGGTGCCATCAAGAGTCGACTATAGGATTGAAGTGTCGTTCATACTGGGAAACAGCGTCATCATAGTGGACACACTCTGCCGTCGCCAATCCGCTTGGCCAGCGGTTATGGACATTTACCTCCTAATAGGTCATAGTCATACGAGAGGTCTAGCGGATGATGATGAATGATGTTGTACACAGTAAAATTGACTGTCTTAGCGCATACCACTTACTAAATAGTAGGTTACATAGAGCGTAGCTACTTAGTGCAAGTTAGATATTTATGCATAAATTACGCTTATAAAATGGCGCCATCCATCAAATTAAATGAATTGCTTTCCTAAGACAGCTGATATTCCATTTTATTTAACTACTCAAATTAGCATCAACAACATAATAATATGTTGATGATGCCAATTTAGTTCCCAAGTTTCTCATCTCATCATAGAAGTGGTGCGAGTTATGAAAAAGGTTTTCAACATAATTATGATATCTCGTGATGGTCACGCGTTTACCGTTTATCGAGTTACGCGTCACTTTCGCACTTACATACTTGTTAGAACGTGACGGCAACAACGACAAAACGACCTACAGACGACCGATTCAAAGTTGAATGCTGTTATGATCATATTATCCCCAATCAGTTACATCGGAACGTCCAAGATGCTCAAAAATACTTGAACATAACTAGAGTAGTGCTACGCCATGACAATAGAGACTTGCTCAGATGTTTGTGAGCACCTTGGCTGCTCTGATATATCTGATGGCGACTGTACATAATGTACTTGTGGAACCTGTTTAGATATTTACATTTTAAGATATCTTGGTCGCGTGCTTACATATCTGGATCTCATCTTTACATGTTTCTTCGGTATTATATTATTATGCTAACCGCTAGACTCGTTTCCGGCATTTTCCGTGTAATCTCTAGATAGTTTATAATCTGTATGGCAATTATTTAGAAGACATATCATCAAACACTTATATATTATCCTACTTTGTAAAATATTACGTAACTATCTAGAATACTGTAATTATTCCTTAATCTCGGCTTGGATGTTATGAAGTTGACTCCATACATTTCCATGGTATGGTTATTGGTTCTATTAAACCTCAAATGGTGAGCGGTTTGCATTTTTCTTTCGATATTTAAAGTAACACATTGCCATAAAGTGAATACAGCTACTAAGATAAATTATGTACATTGCATGCTCTTAAAATTGATTAGTAAATTTAAGGACATAGTATTTTACGTTTACTTAAATGTAATATTTAATGACTTATAGAAATTCTCATAATTTCCATTAATCGTCGGCAAAAGGCCCGATGGGATGACGTTGTTGCCTTGGAGTATGGGTCGGCCCCTTGTCTGGGAAGCTACGCTATGTGTAGATACCCTGGCGCCGTCCCATATTCCAAGCACCAGAGTTAGTGCTGGTGCGGCGGCATCTTTAGCAGAAGACCTCAAGCGTTGCAAATATGCTGCCCTCGGTAGCAGCTACATATTTGCAGCGTTTGGGGCTGAAACACTGGGGCCGTGGGGGCCAAGTGCGCGTCGCCTCTATATAGTTATTTATTATACAAGGGGGCAAAGTTGTTGTTTAACTGTCGTGCCAATATTGAGACCTGAGCTAGCGAAAGATTCCAAAATTGAGCCACGAGCGTAGCGAGTGGTTCAAAAACTGGAATCTTGAGCATTGCGAAGGTCTCAAGGCACGAGAGTTGAACAAACTTTGCCGCCAAGTGTAATACAACTTTTTTCCCCTCACTATCGCGAGGAAATATGATTACAAATCTCATCCAAATGTGAATTAACTTAAAGAAACCATTTAAAACTCAATGTGGAAACGTATCGTAGAATAGAGTTACTTCTGGAACTTAAATATAGCCAATGGCTTACAAAGTCACCCATGAGAACGACCAATTTAACATGTGAGCTCCGATTGCGCATGTTTACTACGGTCATACAGATCCACTTATACTAGGCAATAGGGGGCTATAGGAATTAGAGCAATGTCAAATTATTTTATTCACAAGTGTGTAAAAAGCGTTTTTACCCGCTCGTATTAAACGATAAACGAGCGCTTTACGAGCTAGTGAGGGGAAAAGGACAATTCCAAGCGCCTTATAGAGGCGTCGGGTGACCAGAGGGCTGGCCAGTATTTCGCGCAAAGACTCAGCATAGCAGTTCAGCGCGGCAATGCGGCCAGCCTTCTGGGCACTCTACCTCCCCAGCAAGACCTGGGACAAATTTTTTATGTATAATTTATTTTTAATGTCTTAGTACTTTATTCTTGTGTTTTTTGAAATAAAATCCATTAAAGAATTAATCGTTATGGCGGGAATTTCTGTTTATCTATCAGATTAGCTTGTAAACGTAGGTTTATTTTATATATTTGTTCCTGTAGACAAACTTCCTCCAGTGCCTAACTATACAGTGTGTAAATCTAATACGGGCGATCAATTAAACCAGGCATGGGATTCATTGGTGTAATCATGGATTACAAGGTTTTTTAAAGTACTCTTAATTAGCACCCCACAGAATTTTTTTAAGATTATCGGAGCAGCAATGTAGGTACGAACATTTGTTATTGTTGATATGGCAGTTATGTCATCTGCTTTTGAAATTAGCTGTCAACGAGTGTTTAACTGGCGTATGTTGCTCTACATTGCGCGCCGAATTATTTTGTATGGAAAATTTTGTTGCTCTAATTTTAAGTAAAAGTTATTGGAATGTACTTATTATGTCGTAAACTAACACCCGTTAAGAGCTTCGCCCGTATTAGACTTACACCCTGTATAAAACAACAATAAACAATATGAAGTAGTAACATTAGATATATTGTATCGGTAGAAGCTGAAACTACGTCAGGGCCGATTTTGATCGATGTTAAATATATAACCAGAAATCAGGCTACTACGAGTATAATAAATATACAAATTTTCGAGTGCATTACCATGGAATTTAATAGAAAATAAGTAGACTATATTGGCATAGTTGGCCTGGATTCGTTTCATGCTGTTTACTTGCGTGGTGCCGGCAGTAAGAATACATTTGTCACCATCGCAACTCTTCCCAAGGGTAGGTATTGCGAGAGTCGACTAGGGCATTATAGTTTAACTGACCATTCATTTCGTAGAGATTGATGACGGCCAGTAGAGTGATTATGGTTATTTCTTCCTAATGCGTCCATACGCATAGGTAAATAATAGAAGAGGCATATGCCCAGAGATGGACTGTATTCTGTAATAGGCTGATAACGTGATATGACATACTTATTCCTTAATTTAACTTTTTTTTTATAAAAATCTTTATAACCTCGAAAATCCATCCTAAAATCGCAGAACAGGATAAGTTTCGCTTTAAAATTGTACGAAATAATTTATTTGACCTACAAAATAGTTGTCCCCCATTTTTGGCCAGCAAATAAAATCGTTGAAATTTTATTGCTCAAAGCTATTAGTACTACACAGTTCGTGTTTTAGACTCAGACATTTTGGGTTCATCGCTACCTATATGTTACGCTATAACCAAATATTGTAAATCCTAGTTGAACGTGTCGCTTGATTTGGTAAGTCTTAAATAAAAATACGTAGGTACAATAAAGGAAGGTGGAAATGACTTAGGAGATATTTATATTATGTAAGTGTAAAGGCCCTTGGTATATTTTGTAACTAATGAATAAGGTTTATACCTAACTATATACGTCGGTTCCACAATATTTATTATATTCAATCTCATCGCATAGTAGGAAGCAGTTTTGTAACCCCGATGTACAAAGTATAAGATCACCTGGCTATGACATAACCCACTAAGTTATGTGGCCAACAAGACAAATTGCTGGTATTCGCCCCTTACAGATATTACGCAACATTTATCGACGTCTATTGTCAGTAATATTATAATAACAGGGTAGGCATAACACAGTACTATTGTCGTCAGCACTTAGTGGGCGCTTGCCTTAGTAAGTGTAAGGAAATCTTGTGTAGTGTAGCTACAGAGAGCTCATACATATCTAGATTTAAGTTTTTAGTCATAGTCTTAGATCTTCTTCTTGTTCGTCGTAGGTAACGATAGAAACAAACTTAACATTAACTAGTTATACTTAACATAAATAACATAATTATATGTATTAAAAGAATTACAAGAAAGCACCGTATAATATGATATGCTCGTTCCGACTAATTATTGTTAAATTTCAATATCTTATGCTTATGGCCAATTGCCTCATAATATTTTTTTAGGTTAAGGCACTGGTCTCACCGCGAGCTACTAAGCTATGAACTATCGGCTATAAACACGAACAAAAGATACGCACTCTCGTGTACGTAAAAGAGACACGGCGATACTCGTAGCTCGCGGTGAGACCAGTGCTAACGGGTTTTGGATAAAAATATTGCGAAAATTACTTAGGAAACGCGAGTAAGGCAAAAATTATAAAAAACGCCTATTAATGAACACTATTATTACGTTTGATCGGCAGATGAGGGACGAAGATTTATAAAACAACAGGTTATTGGTTAAAATAATTTAAGTACCACGAGGTAGTTGTTCGAAAGGTTGTTGTTCAAAACAATCTAAACAGAAATCTGATCATCCTACGCGTGTAATTTATGATTAGGCTGGCTGCCTACGCCAGATACCAAAATTCGGCTATTCATGCAACATTATTTTGTTTACCTTCAATTAACATACGCATGCAGCAGGTATATTAAATATTGCAGCAGGTATTTTTAGCATCAGCTTCACTAACAAAACAACTATATTTTCAGAAAAGTAAAAAAATATGAATTTTATTATTTTTACGCTTAAAACCTGCAAGCCTATCCAAGACGCAATTCTGCAATCGTATTCGAAAAGCGATAATTCACGTGACCGTGATAATGTATGGAAATGTTCACGTGAGTTTTCATTCGAATCTGTCACTCTCATACACTTATTACTTAGCGCTTATCGTATACGATTGCAGAATGCCATCTTGGCTAGGGCTGCTGCTTTACCGGTGCTGATGTTTTTATAGACATACATAAAAAAGAGAGATAAATAAAGAATAATAATAATAAACAAGAATAATTCTTATTGTAAAAGTTCACAATATTATTATGCATCTATATCTATACTACTACAGATGTGACTTCGGCTCAAGATCGACTAGTAAATAATACCAAGCCATTAAGTTCGCCTTTAGTATGATAAGTTTTTGTGCAATAAAGTTTAAATAAATAAAGTTTTTGTAGATGATTATTCTATTATTTTAAACTAAGTGTTATCTATTAGGTAATAGCGGTATGGTGCCTGTAGGACCCATTGTTACCATAGACGGACATAATTGAAATCCTTATGACCCCATCGGCCCATCCTAATGTCGACTGTCTTATTATGTTAGTTTACAATAATTGTACACAGTATAATTTAGAAGATAATCGTAAAATACGTCTGCGTGCTTTACAGGAAGGGGCACAGCGATATTCGTTACGCGGCGGGTTCAAACAGAGTTCTGAGAGTTCGTAAGTCAGAAGTCAACTAGTTCAACGAATTACATTTCTATGTTGTTTTCTGAGTCTTAATTATTGCTTAAGTCTTTAGACGTAATGTTATTTGCCCTCACGACGGAACAGAGGGCTTTCTCAGGTCGCTGCTATTAAGCCCGCTCTTCTGCCGTTCCTCGATTTAGTTTCTCTTGGTTATTTAAAGCTTCCACTTATACATAGGTACTTGTATAATTCATAATCCATCATTACATTTACGGCCTGTCTCACGATTCCATTATGAATATATTCGTCAGATAAAATTATCACTGTCCTCTTTCCCAGGCATATAAAAGAAAAAGACAGTTAACATTTATTTGACACACATATTTTATTCATGGATGGTGAAGACTCTTACTGAAGATGATCTATCAACTTTTTAGGTCAATTATAACGAAAATGTACATAGTCAGGCCTTAATCAAAACAAAAATCCTTAATCAAAACAATTGTATTACGGAAGTTAGTCATACAAACAATATGGTATACTTTGTCCTACAACCTTTGGAAAAAGAAAAATGTGCCCTTTTTAAAAAAAAATTGGTGCAAATTGTTTATCGCTCACAGAAAATTCTGAATGTCGCCTTTTTTCACTTCCAAAAGTTGTTACACAAAAAACATCGTAACACAAAAATTATGATGTTAAATTTTTTTTTCATCAAATGCTCGTAACTATGTAGGGTGTTGCAATCGACTCTTTTAGATCATTTTAATAGCGATATTCAGTATTTATCAACGTTTTTCAGTAGTTCATTAATTCGAACTACGAATGTTATTATTTTATTAAGTCGTGTTCCCGTTACAACACAGATACAAAGTCGATACCAGCTGTTAAGCTATATCGACTACTTTCTAAAGGACACCATTGGGTACCGAGTGGGCCCTGATCGGGTTTCGTAAACTCACTCTAATAACTCATGTGATGTCGGCCATGTTGCGACAATCTAGACCAGGCCAGTAAAAAACTAGGTATGTATTCCTAATGCGATAAAATAAGCTTATAGTAAGTTTAAGGTAACGATTTAAATTAGGTAAGTAGGTACCTGATATTAAATGTAAGACTTGTTTGTTTGACATTGATTAATATTATTCGGAATATTCATTAATTTTTAAGATAAAATTAATGTTTAAGTGTGTATTAATGAATACACACTTTTATCAGTTATTAGTCGACATGATTAGACGTCACTTTTCAGAAAACCTTTGAATCTCAAATTATGCAAATAATTATATCCTCTTCTAAAACCAATGAATACATGAGTCACTAAAATTCACCTTACGAGCCTTATGTTATTCCACCTAGTTCTTTGCATCACTACTTAGAGTTCTGTCAGGTAGTCTACCTGCAAACAGGACAGTGTTTTTAATAAAATTACATATTTTATGTTTTTTTTGTATCTTGTTTTGTATCTTCTCTTAACGATTTGTACATACATCTTCTTGATGGTTGTGAAGAAGCCAGATGGATAATATTACATAATTAACGTATTTTGTAGGTAATTTGCTGGATACAGTCTTCCTCCGAGAGGTGGGCTGTAGAGTTGTAATGCTTGCTAATGGACACACCGAATAGATTATCAAAACAGTGACTTTACATGGGTGCATTATTGTACATATCACAAGAGATAGAGACAGACCACAAGAAGCGATACCTACTGAGAAATTATATTATGAAATTTGAATACATGACGCATGTAACTGCATATTGGTGCATTGGTATGGTAAATTACAAAAAAAAAAACTGATCCTTTTCAGACTACCGATAAGTCTCATTCCTCATAAATAAGTATTGTACAAAAAAACACTAAATTAATATTTTTAAGTATTCTTCGTTAACTTCGTTTTGTGGAAGAGCCAAGTGGCATGCACCCTGGTGCATCTATGCAGGTGTGTGGTGGGGCCTTATATTTATAAGCGGCAGGCGATCGGGCCCACAGCCCGGAGTGCAGCTTTTAGCTAGTACGGACAGATCATGCGAGTAAGTTTGCGCAATATAAATGACCTACTTCAAATAATTAATATTGATTTAAAGAATGATTTTATCTAACAAAAAGTTACATACATAACTTATTACGCCCACACAGGCAAATACAATCCAACTAACACGGGGTTAACTGGTAAATACTTTTCGTATTTGACTCTTTTATCCATTAATTTATTTATCGTATGGCATACATTTTAAATTACATAATAATTTGAGATAACCATCTGCATTCGTCTAAATATGGTGATAGGGCACTTCAAATATTATGTGGTGTATGTTTTGATCTGGGCAGTCACACGGTCAACCATCTAAGTGCACCTTAGTTGAGAAAATGTTCTCTAAATAATAAACAGAGCGCCCAGTGAATAAACCGATAAGGTTACGATACGCCACGGATAAGTTGGGATACGATGAGGTTTCTGAATTTGGTTGTCAGTTGTCATTAACATGTCCAAAATTAAAGATTTCCAGGATATACATTTTCTTCCTGCTTTTCGTAACGTAGCCGTTGCGCCGAACTTTCTGTTAGGATTTATTTCTTAGCAGCATACCGAGCGTAACACTTTATGAAATGAAATATCCAATACCTTATTATTACATTTCATATAAGTGTTAATTCGACCCTACATGAAGTGGGAAGAGGCAAAGAACAAGAAGAAGATATAAGTATTAATTCATTATTTATATGAAAGTCGCAACACTAACACGAAATCAACGAATCACGTTTCGTGTAACGATCCAATTTCGTAGAATAGGGGGATAGAACAGCGAATGCTCTTTTGGTCTGCATGCACCTTAACTTATGACCCATAGCCAGCAACTATGAAATGTATAATAAAAAAAATCTTAGGTATTTCATTTCATCTGAAATAAATATTTGGAAACTTGGATACAAAACCTTTGTAAAAAAATATTCTAAAATACATTTTGTCGTGTGGTGACGGCAGTGAAAATACATTTGTTACCACCCCAACTCCTCCTGCGGGTGTCGTAAGAGTCGACTAAGGGATTGAAGTGTCATTTACAATTATGATAAAAGATTGATGATGGGCAGCAGCGTCATCATAGTGGACACATTACTGCGATCGCCAATCCGCTTGCCCAGCGTGGCGATTATGGGCATTTACCTCGTAATGCGTCTATACGCATAGTTAATAGGAGAGGCCTATGTCCAGCAGTGGACTCTCATAGGCTGATGATGTGATGATGATGACATTTTGAAATCTTCAATCGATTAAAGAGCAAACCAATTGCTTCAGGATCGCAGAAGGTTAACATGTGTGTGTCGCAGGTACTCGTGCTACTAGCATGCGTGAGCGCCGGTTGGGCGGCGCCGCAGTACGCGCTGCCGGGAGCTGTTTACGCGCACGCGCCTTTGGTACATGCGCCCGTCGTACACGCGGAGCCCGTGGTGAGTCATTTACAACAGACTTCAAAAAAAAAGGAGGATGTCACAGATGTCATAATACCATAGATCAAGCAAACGTATCTACTTAGCGTATCAAATGAACTCGGTGAAATCCACTGAGTTGTCCGTCTTTAATCCCAGCTTGCAGCTTTCGGGCGTCAAATTTTGTAAGTTGAAGTGAACAAAAACATTAATAATGCCTCCTTAAGTAATATTAATTGCAACAACACAAAAAAATATGAATACTCAAGGGCCTGAGACATATTTAAAACCATAGGTAAGTAACACCTTCAGTACAAAATCTGACACGCTCGGCCGCCATATAAATGAATGAACTCAATTGAGGCTCAATTCTGACTGACTGTACGTTTATTACCTCAGAACTTCCGACTGGGTGAACTGATTTTGATGATTCTTTTTCATGATTAGAAAATATCCATTTGTTTTAATTAAACAAATTGAATTTCGTATTACTTTTTTACAATGCGGATCCCGTGACAACCAGAGTCTTTCGCAGTTATTTTTTTCTATGGTAAGCATATCTGTTACAACATTGTGGGATTCTTTTTTTGTTATCGTATGGTGACCGCATTAAGAATACATTCGTCACCAACCCCGACTCTTTGAGGTAAGAGCCGACTATTTAAAGGATTGAAGTGCCTGTGACCAGTGTTTCTGATAGAAGATTGATGATGAGCAGCAGCGTTATCATAGTGAACACATTACTGCGATCGTCCGCTTGCCCAGCATGACGATTAGGGCATAGTTAATAGGAGAGGCTTAATGTCCAGCAGTACGTATACTTATGCATACGATCATTGACGGCTATACAAGGCAGAAATGTCACTGGCAGCCGTTGCCGCACGCAGTGACAGTGTGACGCGAGACAGTGTTATACACTCTCGCACGTCGTCGCCGCATGCTTATCCGTATTAACGTGACGTATTCCTAAGTATCCGGATGTATCATGCTGGTGGCACCAAATCGTGGCCGTGGTTTGAATACGCATTGCCTTGTCTGGCAAGAAATGGCATCACCATGACCCTTACGCCCGGGTACTGTACTGATTGCCGCACGGCCTGGTGCGCATTTTCATCGCGGGCTGCTTTAAAAGCACGATTAGGGCTTCACATACCGGTATTTGTTATATGGGCAATTTATACCGGGATCCTGCAGATAAATACCAGTATTGAAAGTCCTAAGCACGATGAACCGTTTGGTGAATATCGTCCTCATTTGCATTAGTGCGAGCCAAGATATGTAAGAATCTTCTTTCTTCTTCTTCGTCATACCCAGCAGGGGCCTATTTCTCGAAAGCTTGTAACTTGTAATACAAGCGGAAGTCCTTATCTAATTAATAATGTTAAAAAGAGATTTCCACTTGTATTACAAGTTACAAGCGTTTGAGAAACGGGCCCCAGGCCTAGCCAAGATGACATTCTGGAATCGTATACGATAAGCGATAAGCAATAAATGTATGAGAATGACAGATCGTAAGAAAACATGATTATTTCCATTATTATAGTCACGTGACTTATCGCTTATCGTATACGATTGCAGAATGACATCTTGGCTAAGCATGCTGATTTCGAAAGATCATAATCATGACAAAATATATATATTACCTGTATACAGCGTTCAGTGAATTTGATATTTTATGGAATTTTCAACCCTAACGCAGATTTGGAAAGCTCATTGCGATGATCGCATGTGTCGTAAGGTGCGTTCAAACCAAAAGAGCATTCGCTGTTCTATCCCCCACTCTACGAAATCGACGAATCACGTTTTGTGTAACGATCGAATTTCGTAGAGTAGGGGGTTAGAATAGCGAATGCTCGTTTGGTCTGAATGCACCTTAACGTAGAGTAACGCTGCGATTATCACATAAAAGAACCGCACGCTTAAATATAGGTAATTCGATTGAATACTTAGCCTAAATTAAATGTATATTTAAATCTTGATCTACTTGATGTCAATTCATAGAGAGAATATCAGGTCTTGTAGGTATGTACCGTCGAGGAAATTGAATGTTTATCAGTTTATGGCTCACTTTACGTTGGACGTGCTTAGTACATGCAACATAACCAATCTAACTTGAACCGCAAACTGCTAAACATTTAATTTCCTCGACTGTACATATGTCGTAACGTTTTTACTTTTACAGGCTTACCCAAAGTACGCGTTTAACTACGGTGTAAAAGACCCGCACACTGGTGACATTAAGTCGCAACAAGAGGAGAGAGACGGCGATGTCGTTAAAGGTATGGCTTATTTTACACATTTCATGTTTTCCAAGTTTTCAAGTATAGGGTTATTTCATGTAACAATGTTACTAGCGCAACAAAGTGGCTCTGTAATCTGTAAATAAATATCATGGAACAATATAACACAATTCGCACTAATCCCTCATAAATACTATAGATAAGATATTAAAAAGATCCATGATTAAGGCACAAATATTTGTGATAGATACAGGTAAAACCAGGATAGATGCCCCACTTTTTGAACTATCCTCCTAAATATAAAAATATACATTACGAGTATATTTAAATAATATCTATGAAATTAGTTAGATTACTTACATATGTTTAACTGTGATTTGTATTATTGGGCCCACAAATTACCGTTTTTGCAAATTTCAGCTTTTTGTGGAACTCCTTTTTTGAGGATAGATGCCTACCCGTATGGATTGTTGCCCCACCATGAAAATATTAAGAAGTATAGATGCCCTTCATACCGTAAAACCAAAAATTAAGCAAAACTTTGATGAATTTTTAAGGGCTAATTTGTATTATTGCAGTATTGAAGTCCCCTACTGAAACAGAATTTTAAGAAACGTTGGCCTAATAATATAAATCATGTCACAGTTGTTTTAATCTTTTAACTATCGTTGTTACCACATAATTGTGATAATAAAATTCTAAAACAATTTGTTCAACAAATAATAAACTTTTTAAATTATTATTATAAAATGTTTTTTCTTTATTTCTTATGTCTCTTAGGCCAGGTTTTTTTATAATGATAGTATACCCATATATGTGGTTTCAGTGCGTGTTATGAACATATTTTTGTGTTCTGATATTTTTTATGTCGTTATATATATTTATGTTTGGACTTGTCACTGATTGTATACCTCGAAAATTCAGGGCAACTATCGTTTTCGATAGGGATAGATGCCCAAATATTTATTAAATTAATAAAAAACATAAGAGCAATAAATTACATATCGGTGGATACTTTATGAATCAGTATATTGAAGTAATCAAAAATAAAATGGAAACAATGGCTATTTATAAAGTTATGCAACAGCAAAAACTAACTTTTGAAAATTTGACGCGTTTGTAAAATTCGCTGCGGAGATGAATTGCCGTCAATCGCTTGAAGATACGATACTTGTGGTCACTACCATTCAACATAACTTTATCTTCAGGCAGCTACTCGCTAGTGGAGCCTGACGGGTCAACGCGCACGGTGGCATATTCCGCCGACGACCACAACGGATTCAACGCGGTGGTTCACAAAACCGGTCATGCCGTTCATCCTGCGGTCAGTATGCTATAATCTAAGAGCTGTATTACACTTGTGCCATTAGCGTTTCTATGAAACACTCGTATGCAGTGTGTTCGCCTTCATAAAATTTTGTTTCACGGACGGACCCCACGTTATAATATGTCCTTCCGCTTCTAGCATTATCCTTACTTTTCAATTTTATCACACTAAACGAGATATCGCTAAGAAAACGTACTGCTTGCAAACCCACTTGCACATTATTGGTCTAGCTGACTAACCCAAGATTAACAGGTTAAGCACATGAAGAATGCATGGACCGGTTAACCGGTTAAGGTGCATGCAGACAAAAGAGCATTCGCTGTTCTATCCCCCTACTCTACGAAATTCGATCGTTACACAAAACGTGATTCGTTGATTTCTTAGAGTGGGGGATAGAACAGCGAATGCTCTTTTGGTCTGCATGCACCTTTAGTTGATTAATGCAAGTAGTTAGAATAATAAGCTTGGCAGAAAATTGTTGAGTTAATAAAATTGATCACATTAGGTACTTACTCCATATGGTTAGACGTTTTAGGGTTCCATAGGTAACAACGCACCCTTATAGTTTCGCCAAGTCTGTCTGTCCGTCCATCCGCGGATAATCTCAGTAAGTTAGCACTAGAAAGCTGTGGGACCAATTTAATCCGGCTGACGAACTGGTAAAAATAAAAAGTGGACAACATTTTATTGGTATTAATACGTGAAGTTGGGAGTGTTTTTTTCACTACTGTTGTACGCTGACATATTGTTGGATAGATATTTAAGTATAAATAACATTTGAACTACATATAAGGGTAAAAAATATGAAAGCCGTATCAAATGCAGGACTTTACAAAGACTCTCTAGGACAATTATATCGAACTTCATCGGTTGAAGAGTTTTTGGAAATTGGTACATATTTATCAACGGAACTCCACGCTATTTACGCTTTCTGCTTCCTAAAAACTAATACAGGGTGGCAAAAAAATAAGTGCAGTTCCGCTGCCAGTGAGGTTTTAGGAAGCAGAACAAGCCCCTTAGGAGACTTTTCAGAAATAAGTTCAAGTTTCGGAAGCGGTAGGTCTGTTAGTTAGGAATCTTCTAAAACTTCCAAAAACTTTCTTGGTTATTCTGAGTCTCAAAACCTCATATGAAAATGTAATGCACTTATTTTATGGCCACCTTGTATATAATGAGCTGAAAATTAACGTGAAAACTGAAGTTTAAGATATAAACATTAAATATCATAAAAAGTATCTATTCACCTCAGGGATCGAAACCGGTTTTTTGGAAAACCTCGAAATAGGCCAATATTCTAAAATGTTTTTGTATTCTTTATGTAGCACTCAATATTTTATGTAATTAACAACATCGTATTTTTAAATTACTCCATTAACAATGAATTTATGACCCGAAGAACGAAAAAGAATGAAATTAGAACTGTTCTTTTGTATGGAGAAAAAATCGGTATCCGATCCCTGATTCACCTTATGACGACACGAATGGTAACTAGTGTGTATAAATTACTATTATTTCCCAAGTTAACTATAGATATAATTTGTTCCGCCGCGACAGACTGGACAACTAGATAAGTCAGGGGGCGCAACATTACACAAACTCGATTTCACTGCAATCTGCGCTTGCGCAAGGGTAATGGCGCGTAGGCTTATAAGGAAACAGGTAGAACTTGGACAACATATTTCACCGAATTTCCTTGGTAGGGCATCGGTGAAGAATCTTAGGAACATGCGCAATCTAAGTATGTATAGTTGAGGATAAAATGTTTGAGCTTAAGGCTACCACTTTAGCGAAGTTTTATAGTATAATTAACCGACTTCAAAAAAGGAGGACGTTCTCAATTAGACTGTTTTTTTGTATGTATATTACTCGATGTCTCCGAGAATCGTGAACCAAATGAGATCCGTGTTTTATTTAATCGAACTTTTTTTAATGTAACTCCGAGATGCTCTCGTTTGCATCAAGTCTTGGGTAATGGAATCTTAAAGAAATCGGTTGTTTATTTTTTATTATTTGGTGATGATAAAAGCCTAGCTAAATATGAATGTTGTATTGTAATAAAACTAAAGAAAACATGGCGTTATATATATGCGGTATGTGCAAAGTTATTAGTGACTCAGGAAACACCGTGTATATATTAATGTATATTTATTCTGGATATCTAGGTATCATATCCAGAATAAATATATTTAAATGTATAATGTTGGATATTATCACTTATTTTATGATAAAATTATATTTATTATATTGGTTACATTTAGATCTAGGCAAATGGCACAATTCTTTTAACATTACTTACATAAAATAATCAATAATATAAAAAAATTACATATAAATTATATATTATCACTTATTTGATTGGATATCATATTAGTACTTCGTTATGAAAATGTCAATAAAACTATGATAAACGGATAAACTTTATTTCATGACTTAAAGTTTTATTTCATGAGTGATCCTCGCGGTAGCCGAAGAAAATATTAGTAAAGTGATAAATTCTCATAATTATTGATTTAAATAATAGAGAAACAACAAAATATACTAATGCAACCTGACAATGAAAAAGAAAATGCGTAAGAATTGGACAGTGACTGTCACGCTTGAGTACGCCGTGATCTTGAACTAAATTGTACGCCTTATTATTTGTCGTAGATTTTAGCAACCTCGTATCCATTTTA
Source organism: Thaumatotibia leucotreta (assembly GCA_025490895.1). Taxonomy (NCBI): domain Eukaryota; kingdom Metazoa; phylum Arthropoda; class Insecta; order Lepidoptera; family Tortricidae; genus Thaumatotibia; species Thaumatotibia leucotreta. The sequence goes on from JALPQI010006462.1 coordinate 45,351, forward strand.
TGAGGCTTCGTAAATTCAACCTTACCTCGTATGATTATGGTTAATATTGCAATTTTATCTCTGTATTTTAAAATATGAGGAGATAACTTCCTAAACTTACTCGTAGGTACACTTTTGCATTTTTTTCTACGTTGATGCCTACATTTTCAAAGGAATCTTTTGTCTTCGGCTAGTTCATAGTTCAGTTTATTTTTATGAAGTGAGTCAAAGAAATTGATATTGCCTTGCTTTAACATCATGAAAATAGTACCTACGTATTAGATGCCTAACTAATAATGTTTTTATTTTTACCGTTTTTTCCAAAAAAATATTGATATACTTAATTATAATATGTTCTCGTGCAAAGTGTACTACACGAATCGAGATCGAAATAACTAGGTATGATGTTATTCGTGCATTTTAGTACAAACATTTTTTTATTGCTGTATATGAAAATGTCAAATATCATTTTTTGCGTCTTTCGACCTCAGGAATACGCTGCTAAGTTTTTCGGTTTCGTCATGTTACACCGTGTATACATATATATTTTGCAATAATATATATACTACTATAGTATATTAATTCAATTATTTATCTGTTTCAGCCAATAGCAGTAGCTCCACATTACGCTGCGCCTGCGATCGCGGTATCGCCATACGGATTACATTAACCTGACTACGAATGCTATTGCTCGCTACGTCTAGTGGAAAATAATTTAGTGTAGTACACGTTACTGCGAACATAGCACATAATTAGTGCGACAGTAAGTCGCCGCGAGATAGACTATCCGTACCTCTTTTATTACAGTTAGTAAAAGGAAGGATATTTATTTGCGACATACTGTCGCGGCAATCATGTGCTAAGCCTACTGATATCTGAGCGAGATATAATGTTAGTGAGTGTCCTATAAATGTAATTTCCTTAATCGTGGCGAGCTAGCAAATTCTCTTAGTTTAGGATTCGATTTACAAAATCGTAATTATACTTTAATGAAAATTAAATGTTAAGGGGTAAGTTTAATTATTAAATGACCAAGTAAACTAGTTAACTCAAAACGGTCTTGATCGATGTTAAAAAAGATATAACTTATTGTTATAATTGTGGTATTTAATTATAATGTAGGTATAATACTCGTGGTGCACACACACAGAGGTATGTATCCTAAAATAAATTAAATATATCATTATTGTATTATTGGACAACCGTTGTTAAATATATTTTAAAAGCAAACATCTACATGTATTTTAAACACAAACGGGTCTTAATCGCGTAAACTTACGTCATGCCCGAAACGTAAGGATATATTTAAAAGTAGGTAAGTTTACGCCATTAAGACCCGTTTGTCTTTAAAATATGATAGATTTTCGATAAAAGTTTAAATCAATATATCTACATGTATGATATAAAAAAAACGTTCATAATTAATGCTAATGTATGACTGTGTGTTGTTACCAATTAATATCAGCATCTGGAGTACAATTTGTTAATGTGTTATTTTAGGGTGTATTCGTAACGATTGTTTATCTAATATTTATGAGCTTCATGTAAACCATAACGATGTTTGTTCAATATTCCTGTTATTACACTTTATACGATCCGTTGCCTTTTCAAATATATAGCCTATTGATCTCAGATATATATTATAATTTGTCCATTTGAATAATCTTTTCAGTTCATTGGACTCTACTTTTTGTTGAAATGTATTATTAAATTATAATTCTGAAATCGGCGATTTTTTACATATTTGAATAAATAACTTTTTATATTTGGACTTGTTATTAATAATAATAATATCCGTGGTCGCAGCCAGACTGACTGCGACGACAGGTGTAACGTCATGCCCGAAACGTTAGGATAAAAATAAACGTAACACCCGTTATAAATTAAAATATGAATTACACTAGAAATACTGGTGTCTTTATATGTATAACAATATTTGGTTATTACCTGGTATCTGGTAATACCTGGTGGTATTGAGAAAGTATTTCTTTTGAATACTACGAAAATGTTGTCGTTGTATTTAAAATATTGTTATACCCAATCCTTCATACAATTCCTATTCGTACACCTTCTTTTATCTCGGGCATACCTTCTTACCTGGGTATTTATTTAAACCAATAAAAAAATCGTATAAAAGTACATTACAAATATCACGTATTTTAACCGCACGTGTGTAACTTACCGTGGGCATGAGCTGGCAGTGAAGATAAAAATTGTAAGAAAGAAACACGTTTATTCGAGACAAGAACACAGTACAAACAAAACAAATGGCCAAAAATCAGCATTTTGCCAGCAGAGCCAGCACTGGTTTTCCGTTTTGGCCAAACAGACTTTACGTATAAAAATTAATTCACAAACATCTAAGAAGTAAATGGTACGCTAATGCTAAAATACGCAAGTTTCCAAAAGAAAAAACACCCAAACGGTAACTAACCCTAACCACCCAAAATTAAAACCCCATATATACTGACCCCAACACGTACATACACCTACATAAATAATGGCCTCCTGACAGAGTACGTTGAAAAGAAAAATTGTAGCAATATAAAACACTGGTGGTTCGCTGCGGGCCTTAATAGAAAACAAGATAAATACGCCCCGCCGGGGTCAAAGCACACATGACGAATGATCTGATATTAAGTAGATTGCTATTTTATCTGGCTAAGTACTGCGGTTATTCGGCTCGGCTACCAAATGGAGTCATATCGATAAAAAGGAGATCATCATCTAATTTATAAGTGGGCCTTTATGTTCAACATTTAAGTACTTTTCATGTGATTTATACTCAGAATCGCAGGCTCATTTGAAGAAGATCTCCCAAACATATGACTTGAAGCTTCTATTCCGTTACCGCTGTACTCATTTTATTGTAAAATTGGTAACAGAATGGAAAAAAATATAGGGACATTTTTCTTCTACAAGGATCGAAAGAGCTCGCGATTCTAATTAGGTAGATAACTGTCCCACAGAAAACGAAATAAAAAAAAATAAGTAAAAAAAGTTTTAAGTCAAACGGTTTTTATTGCACCAAAAACTAGAAAATAAACATTTGTTATAACTAACCGTAGATGCAACTTTCTGTAGATTACTCACGTGAAACTATAATCACTGTAGTTTTCCCAAGTCGGATGCTGAAAGCCACGTTTAACCTCTATGTCAGTGGATTAAGCGTTACCTAATCGGAAACTTTTACTAAACTGAAATAAAAACGTGGGGCGTACGCCATTGTGATTAAGTCACTATAGTTATTTAAGAACACACATATAAATCAAGACAGCAATAGTGTAATAAGTTTTATTCTGGCCTTGATAAAAGCTATTTACCTCTGTGGAAGTGATGGAACAGATGGATGATTAATAGCAAAATTAAAGCTAAAATTACATATTTTGAACTTGTATGTTTCTTTCTTCATAATAACGCCCCACGTTTTTATTTTAGTTTAGTAAAAGTTTCCGATTAGGTAACGCTTAATCCACTGACATAGAGGTTAAACGTGGCTTTCAGCATCCGACTTGGGAAAACTACAGTGATAATAGTTTCACGTGAGTAATCTACAGAAAGTTGCATCTACGGTTAGTTATAACAAATGTTTATTTTCTAGTTTTTGGTGCAATAAAAACCGTTTGACTTAAAACTTTTTTTACTTATTTTATTTTCAAGTTTTTAGTGCAATTGTTAAGTTAATTTCCGATACTATACCGATGTTGTTTGTAATATGTAATACAATTATGCATGCTAAGTAGCGTTTATACTCTCGCGCTTTCATCACGAATCACGACACATATGTAAACGTAATGGACATTATTTTATGTATTACGGGAGGCGAATCCCTACTGAATAGATATTTTTAGAAATCCGACACCATTTTTTTTAAATTTAATATCTCCATTGACATATAAAAACCAAAGCCTCGGCGTGGTTAATGTAAGCTTGAATGTCCGAAGTATCTCAAATGGACGTGATATTCATACAATAAGTACCTTAGATAACAGAGATCTGACAATAAGGAATATATCAATCAATTTGGTTTATCTAGAATTTCAAGTTTAAATTTTTATACAAGTCGAATTTCGAGACTATAAAATATAAACTCATTCTCTGAGTCGACCAACCGGAAGACCGCAGGTCTGATGGAAAGTCCGACGACTCCGACGCGAACCGAGGGCCTAAAGGGTCAATCCATGCAATCTATCAACCGGAGGGCCATAGGCCCGACGGCACTATGGCACGCACTACGTCAATCCGAGAGACTCACACTCTCTGTATATCAACTGGAGGACCGCAGGTCCGAGTGCACGTCCTACGCAAAACCACCTGTGCTGTCAGCCTATCAACCGGAGGGCCGCAGGCCCTACAGCTGGCCCTACACGATTCACTCACGCTGTCACTCTATCAGCTGGAGGGCCACAGGCCCGACGGCTCGCCCTACGCGAACCACTCACGCTGTCACTCTATCAGCTGGAGGGCCGCAGGCCCGACGGCTAGCCCTACGCGAATCACTCACGCTATCACTCTATCAGCTGGAGGGCCGAAGGCCCGTCGGCTCGCCCTACGTGAACCACTCACGCTGTCACTCTATCAGCTGAAAGGGCCGCAGGCCTGACGGCCCGCCCTTCGCGAACCGCTCACGCTGTCACTCTATCAGCTGGAGGGCCGCAGGCCCGACGGCTCGCCCTTCACAATTTACTCAAGCTGTCACTCTATCAGCTGGAGGGCCGCAGGCCCGACGGCTCGCCCTACGCGATTCACTCACGCTGTCACTATCAGCTGGAGGGCCGCAGTCCCGACGGCTCGCCCTACGTGAACCACTCACGCTGTCACTCTATCAGCTGGAGGGCCGCAGGCCCGACGGCCCGCCCTTCCCTAACCACTCACGCTGTCACTCTATCAGCTGGAGGGCCGCAGGCCCGACGGCCCGCCCTACGCGAACCACTCACGCTGTCACTGTATCAGCTGGAGGGCCGTAGGCCCGACGGCTCGCCCTACCGAACCACTCACGCTGTCACTCAATCAGCTGGAGGGCCGCAGGCCCGACGGCCCGCCCTTCGCGAATCACTCACGCTGTCACTCTATCAGCTGGAGGGCCGCAGGCCCGAAAGCTCGCCCTACGCAAACCACTCACGCTGTCACTCTATCAGCTGGAGGGCCGCAGGCCCGACGGCTCGCCCTACGCGAACCACTCACACTGTCACTCTATCAGCTGGAGGGCCGTAGGCCCGACGGCTCGCCCTACCGAACCACTCACGCTGTCACTCAATCAGCTGGAGGGCCGCAGGCCCGACGGCTCGCCCTTTGCGATTCACTCACGCTGTCACTCTATCAGCTGGAGGGCCGCCTGCCCGATGGCTCTCCCTATACGATCCACTCACGCTGTCACTCTACCAGATGGAGGGCCGTAGGCCCAACGGCTCGCCCGACGCGATTCACTTACGCTGTCACTCTATCAGCTGGAGGATCGTAGGCCCGACTGATCGCCCTACGCGAACCACCACGCTGTCACTCTATCAGCTGGAGGGCCGCAGGTCCGACGGTTCGCCCTGCGCGAATCACTCACGCTATCACCCTATGAGTCTATCCGCCGGAGGGCCGCAGCAATGACATACGGTATTTAACCGTGGTCGCTTACAATGGGCCTCATAAGAAAGCTCAAAGTCACCCAAAGGGCAATGGAGAGGCCTATGCTAAGAGTCTCTCTGCGAGATTGGATTACAAATGAGACCATCCGCAGCAGAACCAAAGTAACCGATATAGCTCTTCGAATCGCTAAACTAAAGTGGGCGGGGCTCGTCGCGCGTGGATTGCGTGGAACCGATGGCCGTTGAGGCGGTAAGGTTCTCGAGTGGCGGTCACGCACCGGAAGGCGCAGCGTGGGTAGGCCCCCCACAAGGTGGACTCATGACCTGGTGAAGGTCGCTGGATGCGGGTGGCACAGGGCCGGTCTTTGTGGCAATCTTTGGGGGGGGGGGGGTTTATACTCGTATTCACCGAACGTCTTTCAGCTGATATGATGATGATGATGATAATTAAGTCCGTATGTTTCTACCAAATGTCTAAAGCAGTACTGCAAAATCTACATATCGCTAAACCTAGCGGTTGTGGCAGGCAGTAACACTGGAGTATCAGATTTGAGGAGTTGGATGTTAGTATTAAATTCGCATGTTTCTACTTAATATCTACAGAACTTCTTTAAAATCAAGATATCGATAAAAGATAAACTTTGCGGTTTTTGTAGGCAGTACTGCAGCATCAGGAGTGAGGAGTTGGAAGT
>JALPQI010006463.1:0-62843 GCA_025490895.1 Thaumatotibia leucotreta
ATAGTGAATTTAGAAAATACCTTTACTCTTTTTGAAATACCTATTCACGGATACCCCACATTGTATTCACGTGTAGAGGAGGAACTCCAATAGTTTTTTTTTTTGGATATTTATTATTCGAGTTTGTCGGCTTAACTAATATGTATACCTACAACAAATTATAAATGGTCACTGATCTAAGCAATGGGCGGACAGACAGACGGACAATCGCACGAAACGATAGATGAAGACTGATAGAGCGCTGGCACACTCTAGTACCATGCTAAGAAGAGTATGCTGACAGATAGACAGACGGACTAACGGACAGACAAACGGACATGGCGAAATTATAAGGGTTTTTTATTTTTAGGGTTCCGTAGCCAAAATGGCAAAAACGGAACCCTTATAGATTCGTCATGTCCGTCTGTCCGTCTGTCCGTCTGTCCGTCTGTCACAGCCAATTTACTCGGAAACTATAAATGCTACAGTAACGAAATTTGGTAAGGATATGTGTTGTATGAACCGCTACAGGAATGTGTTACTAAATTGTAAAAAAAAACCATTGGGGTGGGGGCCCTCCATACATGTAACTGAGGGATAGAATTTTTTTTTAGTTGTACATAAGCGTGTGGGGTATTAATAGAAAGGTCTTTGAAAATGATATAGTAGGTTTATACATCACATTTTTATTTAAGCAAATCGTTTTCGAGATATCAGGTCTCAAAGTCTGAAAAATGTGTCCCCCCCCTCTATTTTTTAAACTACGCGATATAAAATTCTGAAAAAAATATATGTTATGCACATTAATAAACTCTATCAACGATTTTTGGTTTGATAAAATTATCTCCTATAGTTTTTGAGGTAGGTTGATTTAACTGTATTTTTTTAATAATAAATTGATAATGGTACGGAACCCTTTGCGCGCGAGTCCGACTCGCACTTGGCCGGTTTTTTTTTTTATTTTAACTTTGCCCGATCATAAGTAGTTTTTTTTAACGAAAAAGTGTTAACGCTTTCACAGCCAGTAACAAAAAAGCTCGTTTAAATTTGAATTCTGAAATGTTGCTAACAGAGTTCTTAATCACAATTGCGGAAATAACACGTAATTTATTTTTATTTCTTGTTACTGGACATTGTTTTTTTTTGTGATTATTAAGAATTATTTCTATGTCTAGACGGATCCAAGGATAGATGGACGGAAAGAAGGATTAACCAACAGATAGATAGACAGTCAGACGGACGGACGAACAGACAGACTGTAAAAGTACTTACACCCAGAATAATTAAAAAGGCAATCATTTCAAGTAATATCCGGTCGAAATATGTTTCTTTGCAGAAATAAACGGGCAGACAAACATACAGACAACGGATGGACAGATGAACAGACAGACAGACGTACATGGCGAAAATGTAAGGGTTCCTAATTTACTACAGAACCCTAAAAAGTACTTGCAGCCAGAATAATTGAAAAGGCAACCATTTTAAATAATATCCGGTCGAAATATGTTTCTTTGCAGAAATAAACGGTTGGACACACGGACGGACAGACATACAGACCGACAGACAAACAGACGGATGGACAGGTGAACAGACAGACAGACATACAGACACACAGACAGACAGACAGACACACACACACAGACATATAGACAGAAAGACCGACAGATGAACAGACAGACAAACAGACAGACAGACGGAAAGATCGACAGATGAACAGACAGACAGACGGACAGACCGTCAGACAGACAGACGGAAAGATCGACAGATGAACAGACAGACAGACGGACAGACCGTCAGACAGACAAACAGACAGACAGACAGATGGAAAGCCCGACAGATGAACAGACAGACAGACGGACAGACCGTCAGACAGACAGACAGACAGACACACAGACAGATAGACAGAAAGATCGACAGATGAACAGACAGACGGACGGACAGATCGTCAGACATACAGACAGACGGACAGACCGTCAGACAGACAGACATTTCAAGTAATATCCGGTCGAAATATGTTTCTTTGCAGATATAAACGGGCAGACAGATGGACGGACAGACAGACGGACCGACAGACAGACAGACAGACGGACATGGCGAAAATGTAAGGGTTTCTAATTTACTACAGAACCCTAAAAAGTACTTACAGCCAGAATAATTGAAAAGGCAACCATTTTAAATAATATCCGGTCGAAATATGTTTCTTTGCAGAAATAAAAGGTTGGACACACGGACGGACAGACATACAGACCGACAGACAAACAAACAGACGGATGGACAGATGAACAGACAGACAAACAGACAGACAGACGGAAAGATCAACAGATGAACAGACAGACAAACAGACAGACCGTCAGACAGACAGACGGAAAGTTCGACAGATGAACAGACAGACAGACGGACAGACCGTCAGACAGACAAACAGATTGAAAGCCCGACAGATGAACAGACAGACAGACGGACAGACCGCCGGACAGACAGACAGACAGACAGACAGACAGACAGACACACGGACAGATAGACAGAAAGATCGACAGATGAACAAACAAACAGACGGACAGACCGTCAGACAGACAGACAGACAGACGGAAAGATTGACAGATGAACAGACAGACAGACGGACAGACCGTCAGACAGACAGACATTTCAAGTAATCTGGTTGAAATATGTTTCTTTGCGGATATAAACGGGCAGACAGACGGACGGACAGACAGACGGACCGACAGACAAACAGACAGACAACGGATGGACAGATGAACAGATAGACAGACAGACAGACAGACGGACATGGCGAAAATGTAAGGGTTCCTAATGTCCTACAGAACCCTTAAAAGTACTTACAGCCAGAATAATTGAAAAGGCAACCATTTTAAATAATATCCGGTCGAAATATGTTTATTTGTAGAAATAAACGGTTGGACAGACGGACGGACAGACATACAGACCGACAGACAAAGAGACGGATGGACAGATGAACAGACAAACAGACATACAGACACACAGACAGACAGACAGACAGACACACAGACACACAGACAGATAGACAGAAAGATGGACAGATGAACAGACAGACAGACGGACAGACCGTCAGACAGACAGACAGACGGAAAGATCGACAGATGAACAGACTGACAGACGGACAGACCGTCAGACAAACAGACAGACAGACAAAGGGATGAACAGATGAACAGACAGACATACATACATACAGACAGACAGACATTTCAAGTAATATCCGGGCGAAATATGCATGTTTCTTTGCAGAAATAAACGGGCAGACAGACATACCGACATACAAACAGACGGACAACAGATGGACAGATGAACAGACAGACAGACATACAGACAGGCAGATGGACATGGCGAATCTGTAAGGGTTCCTAATTTACTACAGAACCCTAAAAAGTACTTACACCCAGAATAATTAAAAAGGCAACCATTTCAAGTAATAACCGGTCAAAATATGTTTCTTTGCGGAAACAAACGGACGGACAGACGGACGTACAGATAGTCAGTCCGTTCAGATAGACAGACACACAGACAGAGAGACAAACAGACAGACAGAAAGATAGGCAGATGAACAGACAGACAGACGGACAGACCGTCAGACAGACAGACTTACAAACAGACAGACAGACATACAGACAGACAGAGGGAGCCAAAATGCAAGGGTTCCTAATTTACTACAGAATCCTAAAAAGTACTTACACCCAGAATAATTGAGAAAGCAATAATTTTGAGGAATCAAACGGACGGACAGACAGACATGCAGACAGACAGACAAACAGACTGACAGACAGACAAACATACAGACAGCCATACAGACAGACAGGTGGATGGACATGGCGAATCTGTAAGAGTTTCTAATTTACTACAGAACCCTAAGAAATACACCCAGAATAATTGTAAAAGCAATCATTTCGAATACTACGAGTATCTGGTCGAAACATGTTTCTTTGCGTAAACAAACGACCGGATAGACGGACGGACAGACAATCAGACAGGCAGTGAAACAAACAGACATAACAGACGGATGGACAGATAAACAGAAAATATACTTTCATTCGCCAAAGAAATGTTCGTTTAAATTTGAACTTTACTATGATGTCAATAGAGTTCAAGCTCACAACTGCGAAAGTAACGAGCTAAGCCGAGGTTAGACCTGGGTCGCGTTTTATAAAGTTACATTTAAGCTTTATAAACTTGCGGCAATAACTTGCAAGTGTAAACTCAGCTTTAGGTTCGTGATCGGCTTGCAAAGGGTTAAGAAGTACACGAGGCACAAGTAGTAGTGGAGTGTATTTTCAAAAGGGCTTATTTCCTCTCTTGCAATAAGGGTTATTTTTTCTATGTTTCCATAAGATAAATTATCTCTATTGACAAAGTGGAAATAAGCCCTTTTGAGAAGACATTCCACAGTTACGATATAATGATTTCATAACAAAACAAAATACATAATTGTGGGACAAAGTCATTTTGCGTCCAGCGGAATGTTATGTAGCCAGCAACACCATATTGCTAGTTGTGCTAAGCTCACCTGACGCCAATAGAACGCGACTCCAAGCATAGGCGTTCCATTAAGGGAAATAATAGGAACTGCAACTGTCTCCTTGAGCAATTCACGTATCGTACCTATCACTATGTTGACTATTCCAGACGAGTGGGATGCACCCATAACTACGTAGGTAATAGGAGTATGATGCAGGTTATTATAGTAAGTATATATATTTAATTACCAAGGAGCCGAACCCATATTACAAGCCAGGTGCCGGTAGTAGACCAACATCGGGCGTCTTACTCCTCCGTCTTACCTCCTTCTCATTAAACTCTAAAATTAACATAGAAAGAAATATCTACTAATCAGAAAGTTCACAAACTTACCATTATAAACATAGTTACGTATATCATTGGACATCAGCTTAACTTAATACTCAAAACTTAAATGATAATTAAATATGAACATTATGTCGGAAAAAACATTGACATCTCAGTCAACAACTCGTTGTCAGGTAACCAATTTCCAGGCAAGTTCCCGTCGACGGCGCTAGGAGGCGTCAGAATTGCTAGCACATATTGCATCCTTTCACTTAATTCAATTTAAACCTTTTTCATCATGCGGCCAATATCACACGTCAAACCTAAATGGCTAATCAAATGAAATAAAAATACGAACTATATTCGTGTGGAAAAGAGAGTGCGACTGGCGGCATGTTTACGTCATCGCGAACAGTTTAATAATGGTTCACGGAACTTTATTTTTCGTTCATCTGTAGTAACGGTAACCAGAAAAGTTTTGTTCTTTCATATAAATCATATAATTTTCTTGTCAAAACCGTTATGTGAAAGAACGAAATTTTTCCGTTCATCTTGAATATTGTGAACCAGAAATATTGTGTTCATTTACAAAACCGTTACCGTATTTAACCGTTACTAATACGAACGGAATTTATAACGGTTAAAGAACAATATCAAATGGTTAATGAAGAACGGTTCCGATCCCTGCATGCTAGACCTACCCATCAGACTTTTGTTGTCATGTCACAATGACATGACATGACACATACCGTCACGCCGCTCGCCGTACATCGTTTTATGTCGGAATGATTCGTAAAGTGTCGGTTTTCGCCAAAGGAGAAGAATATCTTTCTCTCATTCACTCAACTAAAGATTTGTTTACAAGGAAGTGCTAAATTTAATTGATTTACTTTATTCTAAAAAACAAAATTGTTAGGATACTTAATTAGACCTATGTTGATATAACATTAATTACTCGTAATATCTTCAGGAATACCCTGTTTGAATCTGTCGGGTTCCTCGGGCCCACCGTGTATATCGACGGAACCGGCTTTTTTTTCTGCGTCGTTTAAGCCAAGTAATACTGAGATCTGACGACTTCAATGTTGCTTAAGGTATAATGAAATAATGGTCAAATTTAAAGACAGGGATGTTAAGCGACGCAATTATTGACTAAAATTTAGACAGTGTCACTTAAGCATACACATTTATATACATAGTCGCTTAAGTTTTTTTTTTTCAAGTGCTACTGTTGTCGGTTAATTACATGTCATACAAATTACCTTGCCCTGTAAGCGACACTTTTCTGACTAAAATAATTTTATTTATAAACCGTAGGGTCGCTTAAAGGCTCGTTTTGGAGAATTCTTAGGTCAATATCAATTAAGCGACATTTATTTCAGAAGGTTCCAAGTTTATTGAAATAACGTTATTACTATTTCATATATATGACAATTTGACAAAGTACGTTCAAAGAACACAAGTCTCTAAAGCGGCCACAGAAAGTGATACGATTTTTTTTCCTAAAAATAAAACTTTAAAACGCTCTCCTGGACAATTACCAAATTGTCGCTTAACAGGTTTCTCCTTTCCACCGTCGCATTATATCGACGGTGGAAAGGAGAAACCCTTTAAGCGACATTTTGGTCAAAAAAGAGTTTTATATGTCGACGGAACCGGCTTTTTTTTCTGCGTCGTTTAAGCCAAGTAATACTGAGATCTGACGACTTCAATGTTGCTTAAGGTATAATGAAATAATGGTCAAATTTAAAGACAGGGATCTTAAGCGACGCAATTATTGACTAAAATTTAGACAGTGTCACTTAAGCATACATATATTTATATACATAGTCGCTTAAGTTTTTTTTTTCAAGTGCTACTGTTGTCGGTTAATTGCATGTCATACAAATTACCTTGCCCTGTAAGCGACACTTTTCTGACTAAAATAATTTTAATTATAAACCGTAGGGTCGCTTAAAGGCTCGTTTCTGAGAATTCTTAGGTCAATATCAATTAAGCGACATTTATTTCAGAAGGTTCCAAGTTTATTGAAATACTGTTATTACTATTTCATAGATATGACAATTTGACAAAGTACGTTCAAAGAACACAAGTCTCTAAAGCGGCCACAGAAAGTGATACGATTTTTTTTCCTAAAAATAAAACTTTAAAACGCTCTCCTGGACAATTACCAAATTGTCGCTTAACAGGTTTCTCCTTTCCACCGTCGATATAGATATATATAGTCAAGGTTGGCATATCATATCAATATTTCCCTCCTAGTGCATAGTTATTTGTACTCTAAATTACTAGAAATCGCATTTGTCAAGCCACGGTCAATAAAGTGTGAAAATCTGGATGGTTCTTGAATATTGTTAATAAGGTTTCTATTTGGTTGTAACTTTATTATAATTAATAATGCATCAAGTGTTGAACATTATTAATCCTACTCAAGTGTTAAACATCGAAGCAATTTATTTATCTCAAAATTGATTCGTCACGCGGATCTGTAATGTGTGTCTACATAGTGCACACATCCCAGGTAATTACTAGTAAAAAGTAAAAAAAAGAATTGGGGGTGAGGCCTTAACGACTGACATTCTTCTTGTAACTGTCAAAAAATAAATATTTCCACATATTTTTTATTTTTAATCAAGGAAATAGTAGTAAGGGCCTACGCTAGTTGACCCGGACTATCCGGACGGACAATTGTCGAACAAGAAATTGCTGTATTTCACGAAGTCTTCTTTGTCGGGAACGTGACAGCTATGACAGCTACCTTAGAAATACATGGAGAGTGCGGGAATTCTCTATACATACAAACACCCAATTATAACATTAAGATTCACCTAATTGTATTCGTAACTTTCTTAGATGTAGGCGAAGAACGGCGTCACGTAACCGACATTCCCGTGGAATGCACAGGGTTTTCTCGAAAACGTATGACACTAGTTGGCGCCACTTAGCCGTAAGGTCCCGCTAAGAAACACAATTATCTAGCCCCAAAAAAAAAACAACTAGAAGGTCTTTTTTAGTACAGATAGTGCCTTTTTAGGCTCTAGTGCGAGAAGTGTGTCATTTTACGTCAGGTCCAAAACTTCGGAGGGCCATCTGTACTAAAAAACGTCGTACGAGAAACGTGCAAAAACGAAATTCGTAACTCGTGTCGATTTACAACACTCCCTATCGGTCGTGTTTTAAAACATCGCCACTCGTTTCGAATTTCATATTTTTCGCACTTGTGTCGTAATGTACTATTTTAGTACATTGTGTATTAAGGACGGTAAATAAGAATTTTTGTACCGCCCGTGGCACACACAGTGTTTTTCATCACACCTGAGGCAAAAATAGTAAATAAAACTATATATTTTCACAAAACTACTCTAAAATGGTCTGAAGCATTTCTCAAAATCGGGGATGAAATCTCGGCGCGCTAGTGCGACGTAATGTTGTATGAAAATCCTTGACAGCCCTAGGGTGTCATGACGCATTTACGGCGCGCATCGCCGCAGCGCATTGGCGCACTTACCGAACAGGTGTGATGATTTTTTTTAATGGTTAATAAAATTATTAACTCATACAAAACATTTAAACACGAAACTAAAGGCGTTCTGAGAATTTAGACAAGTTTCTGGACCTGACGCCTCGTTGCTGCCGCCCTGGTGAACGTCATTTCAGAAAGCCCACATTGCAGATCGGCGCTAAATAACTGGTGCGGGCACGTGCGGCGGATTTTAATACTGAAGAGAATCCCGTATTGTAACTGGTTACAAAGTGGGACTTTTCCATTACTTAATCAGCTACGAAATCCGGCTACGAGATGGGAAAGTTATTCCCACTTCGTAGCTGGCATAGATTTCCCATTTGGCAGCCACTACCAAATCTGGCAAAAACGGTGAAAAGCAGTTTCATGTGTAACGACTAATGACCTAATATTACCAGATGATAAATTAATAATGTACTACAAACATGATTCTTCGACGTTAGCAATGTAATCCTAGTATGGCGTCATTTGATATTGATCAAATAGATAAAACTAACAAGCTTACGGTTATAAAGATAACAGTAATGGAAGCTTTTATAGTAAAGTGTTATTTTCATTATAGTTTATTCTTATAGATACCCAGAACTTGGAGTTATAGAATGTCACCCCCCTCACCCCTCTAACTTTTGATCCGTGTGTCCAAAAATATGAAAAAAATCATGAATACTTTCAAATAAAATTATTTCGAACATAATCTGTCTAGCCGTTTTTGAATAACTAAGGAACTCTACACTGGGCTTGGCCCGACATGCTTTTGGTTGGTTTTTATTATTTAAATTACAATAATTACCACTGTACGGAACCGGTATCCGAGTGTATCTTTTGGATAAAAGGTTTAATTAAATCATAGGCACTTAACATGTCGCTTTTTAGGGTTCCGTAGCCAAAATTGCAAAAACGGAACCCCTTATAGATTCGTCATGTCATGTCCGTCTGTCCGTCTGTCTACAAAATACAAATGCTACACTAACGAAATTTGGTAAGGATATGTATTGTATGAACCGCTACAGGATTATGATACTAAATTGTAAAAAAAACCATTGGGGTGGGGGCCCTCCATACATACATGTACTGAGGGATAAAAATTTTTTTTTTTAGTTGTATTTAAGCGTGTGGGGTATTAATAGAAAGGTCTTTGAAAATGATATGAAGGTTTATAAATCTCATTTTTATTGAAGCAAATCGTTTTCGAGATATCAGCTCTCAAAGTCTGAAAAATGTGTTCCCCCCTCTATTTTTTTAACTACGCGATATAAAATTCAAAAAAATATATTATGTTATGCACATTAATAAACTCTATCAACAATATTTGGTTTGATTTAAATATCTTGTATAGTTTTGGAGGTAGGTTGATTTAACTGTATTTTTTAAATAATAAATTGATAATGGTACGGAACCCTTCGCGTGCGAGTCCGACTCGCACTTGGCCGATTTTTTATAGATGTTTTATATGTACCTACATGTATCTTAAAGAATAATCGTTTCCGAAAACACGAAAACCGAGAGATTAAGATACACATGCCTAATAACTAATTATGTATACCTATTGTTTAATATATCATACAGTAATTGGAACGATTCGCCACACCATCTCGCTTCTCTTACAGCTATAAAGATGACTTCAAGAATTCAAATATCAATTCGATAACCCCCGTGAATAAAAAATACCTGTGCTGCTTATTTGTAACGTTAAATAACTTAAATAAGTTAATTTTATACTGAGTAAGTACATTGGGGGGTTAGCATATGTTCTGTTTGACAGTAACACAAGCCTTTGTCGCGGCTGTTCGTCTCTTTTAAATCCTTTGAATTGACAAGAGACGGATGCTCATGAGATTCTTCTGAAGGCCATGTGTTGCTGTCAAACTTAAGACAGGCTATGGTTTAATAATAATATGGACGTGGGTCGTTTGCAAAATTGTATAAGGCCAATCGTGTTACGAATTGCGAAAGTTAGTCATACAAACTAAGTGGTATACTCTATCACTCAACCTTCGGCAGTAGTAAAACGGGCCAAATTTAAAAGAGTCGTGTTGTTGATGGTTCACAGAGAATTAGAATTTTTCGCCTTTTTTCGAATCCCTAAATTATGACGTTGAATTTTGTTTTTTTTTTTTTGTAAAAGCCTTGAATTACATTTATATTGCAATATACATTTTTTTTGCATTCGAGCCACGAATCTCTTAAAACTGGTTAATATTGGCATGTATTTTTTAAATTTTCTTATGTGTGCATAGTAAATAAAAAAATATTCTAGAATCAAAATTCTTAATTCCTGTAACATAAAGTGTGACTACCCCAAGTTTTTTGAATTTCCCGCCAAAAACTTCGATGTAAAATTTCATAGGGCAAACTATATAGGTATAACGGCGTAGGGCCCTTTTATATCAGGTCCGGCCGAGCTATAGGGGGGGTGGTTTAGCTATCTACGCACTTATGCGTGTAGGCATGGACTCATAATGAATAAAATAAGTAAAAAAAGTTTTAAGTTAAACGGTTTTTATTGCACCAAAAACGAGAAAATAAAAATTAGTTGTAACTAACCGTAAATGCTACTTTCTGTAGATTAGTCACGTGAAACTATTATCACTGTAGTCTTCCTAAGTCGGATGCTGAAAACCACGTTTAGCCTCTATGTCAGTGGATTAAGCGTTACCTAATCGGAAACTTTTACCAACTGAAATAAAAACGTGGGACGTACGCAATTGGGTTTAAGTCACTATAGTTATTTAAGAACACACATAGAAATCAAGACAACAATAGTGTAATAAGTTCTGTTCGGGCCTTGATAAAAGTTATTTACCTCTGTAGAAGTGTTGGAACAGATGGATGATGAATTGCAAAATTAAAGCTACAATTAAGTACTTAGATATTTTGAACTTGTATGTTTCTTTATAATAACGCCCCACGTTTTTATTTTAGTTTGGTACATATGAGTACATAGAGGCTAAACGTGGTTTTCAGCATCCGACTTGGGAAGACTACAGTGATAATAGTTTCACGTGACTAATCTACAGAAAGTAGCATTTACGGTTAGTTACAACTAATTTTTATTTTCTCGTTTTTGGTGCAATAAAAACCGTTTAACTTAAAACTTTTTTTACTTATTTTATTTTCAAGTTTTTAGTGCAATTGTTAAGTTAATTTCCGATACTATACCTACTTATACTAGATCAAAGATGTTGTTTGTAATTTGCAATACAATTATGCACTGCTAGCGTTTAACTCTCGCGCTGTAATCACGACACATATGTAAACGTAATGGACATTATTTTATATACTAGCTTTTGCCCGCGGCTTCGCACGCGTAGATTTTGGACTTCTATGAAAAAAAAATGTAAAAACCTAACCTGAACCTCCTTTGATAGTCGTTCGTTTTTATGTGGGGGTCGCAGTTCTAACCAAACCCAAAACCTACTTTGATAGCCGTTCGTTTCTGTGTGAGATCGCAGTTCTTACCTTTCCTAAACCGAAGTAGAATCTTACCTTATTACATTCTGTCTGAAGTCTGTTTCATTGAACAGCATATTAGTATGACATAATTAAATACTTAATTGCAAATAAACTACACGAAATAAAATTAGCAACGCAGGCATCGTCATTTCCTGGGTGAATATCTAAGCGTTTCAACCGCCTAATTTTGGTAGCATCATTTTTGTCGAAGTTTCTATTCGTTAGAATGTGCTACTTTGTCATTTTAAGGAGGCACGATATCTTATACAAATGGCGAAGTATAACATTGAGACGTTTAGAAATTTCGGCAAAAATGATGCCACCAAAATTAGGCGGTTGAAATTCTCAGATATTCACCCTCCTACAAAACAATAATGTAATCCGCCACAGGCTTCGTCCTTTTCTCTTATGGTAGAATAGTCAAGCCAAAACATTTAACCGGTGATGAATCCAGTCAATCAGGGCTCCCACCACAGTGACTCGATAAACCAAAGAAACGATATCCATGATGTTTTTTTTTCTGTTTAACTATTTCACCCCTTTCAGAGGTTGAATTCTCAAAAACCTAAAACACATCTTTATCTATATATATAAACGGCAATGTCCTGACTGACTGACTGACTGACTGACTGACTGACTGACTGACTTAAATCAACTCACAGCCCAAACCGCTGGTCCTAGAGAGTTCAAACTTGGCATTTAGATTCTTTATAATGTCTAGAGGCGCACTAAGAACGGATTTTTGAAAATTCCTCTCTTAAAGGGGTTAAATGGGGGGTTAAAGTTTGTATGGGGAAACAAGATTAGTTGGGCTATTTTATTCGAAACTTCACAGGAATGTTTTTAATAATAAATAAGTAAACATGTGTTTCAGGTTTTTTGAAAATTCATTCCCTATGGGGGTTAAATGGAGGGTTAAAGTTTGTATGGGGAAATAAGATTAGTTGGGCTATTTTAATCGAAACTTCGCATGAATGTTTTTAACAATAAATAAGTAAACACGTGTTTCAGGTTTTTTGAAAATTCATTCCCTATGGTGGTTAAATGGAGGGTTAAAGTTTGTATGGGGAAATAAGATTAGTTGGGCTATTTTATTCGAAACTTCACATGAATGTTTTTAACAATAAATAAGTAAACACGTGTTTCAGGTTTTTTGAAAATTCATTCCCAAAATTGATGAGTTGAGTTTGTAAGGAGGAACCAGATTCGTTGGGCTATTTAATTCAAAACGTCATAGAAGTGTTGTTGCCAATGAAGAAGTAGGTACTTATCTACATACCTCTACCATGTTATATGGTACGAGTATTTTACCTCGAGTACTTGTATAAAAAAAATACTCCTAAGGGGGTAAAAATGGGGTTGAACGTTTGTATGAAAAAAAGTTTAGTTTTAGATTAAGAAATTGCATATTGCGTAAACTAATTTAGAATAAAAATCTAAGAAAATTAAATTCCAGGATTTTTTAAAATTCACCTCCTATAGAGTTGAAATGGGGCTCCAAAGTTTGTATGGTGAAACAAGATTAGTTGGACTATTTTATCCGAAATTTCACAGGAGTATTCTGTAAATTAAATGAGAACACAAATAATTAATCTTTATTTAAAATTTTCGAAAAACAAACAAAGGTTAATTATTTACGTTTACTTCTGGTTCTAGAGATTCCAAATTTAGCACGTAGGTTCCTTTAAGGGTGTAGGGGTGGTTTAAAAAAAATAAATCAAAATCCACAACCTATGGAGTGCAATGATGGGGGTCCAGAGTTTGTATGGGAAAACTTGATTATTTAAACCATTTTATCCAAAACTTCCATTTAACCCACATCCATAAACATCAATTTTGGGAATGAATTTTCAAAAAACCTGAAACACGTGTTTACTTATTTATTGTTAAAAACATTCATGTGAAGTTTCGAATAAAATAGCCCAACTAATCTTATTTCCCCATACAAACTTTAACCCTCCATTTAACCCTCATAGGGAATGAATTTTCAAAAAACCTGAAACACGTGTTTACTTATTTATTGTTAAAAACATTCATGCGAAGTTTCGATTAAAATAGCCCAACTAATCTTATTTCCCCATACAAACTTTAACCCTCCATTTAACCCCCATAGGGAATGAATTTTCAAAAAACCTGAAACACGTGTTTACTTATTTATTATTAAAAATATTCCTGTGTAGTTTCGAATAAAATAGCCCAACTAATCTTGTTTCCCCATACAAACTTTAACCCCCCATTTAACCCCTTTAAGAGAGGAATTTTCAAAAATCCGTTCTTAGTGCGCCTCTAGACATTATAAAAAATCTAAATGCCAAGTTTGAACTCTCTAGGACCAGCGGTTTGGGCTGTGCGTTGATTTAAGTCAGTCAGTCAGTCAGTCAGTCAGTCAGTCAGTCAGGACATTGCCGTTTATATATATAGATAACGAGAGGGGAATACCTGCTAAATAGATATTTTTAGAAATCCGACACTAAAATAATATCATCCTGAATGCCCGAAGTGTCTCAAATGGACATGTTATTCATACAATACCTTAGATAACAGAGATCTTACTATAAGGAATATATCAATCAATTTGGTTTATTGAGAAAATCTAGTTTAATTTTTTATATTGTAAACATTATACAAGTCGAATTTCGAGACTATAAAATATAAACTCATACTGTCAGTCGACCATCAGCTGGAGGGCCGCAGGCCCGACGGCTCGCCCTACGCGAACCATTCACGCTGTCACTCTATCAGCTGGAGGGCAGAAGGCCCGACGGCTCACCCTACGCGATCCACTCACGCTGTCACTCTATCAGCTGGAGGGCCGCAGGCCCGACGGCTCGCCCTACGCGATCCACTCACACTGTCACTCTATCAGCTGGAGGGCCGCAGGCCCGACGGCTCGCCCTACGCGATCCACTCACGCTGTCACTCTATCAGCTGGAAGGCCGCAGGCCCGACGGCTCGCCCTACGCGAACCACTCACGCTGTCACTATCAGCTGGAGAGCCGAAGGCCCGACGGCTCGCCCTACGCTCCGCGATCCACTCACGCTGTCACTCTATCAGCTGGAGGGCCGCAGTTCCGACGGCTCGCCCTACGCGAACCACTCACGCTGTCACTCTATCAGCTGGAGGGCCGAAGGCCCGACGACGGCTCGCCCTACGCGATTCACTCACGCTGACACTCTATCAACTGGAGGGCCGCAGGCCCGACGGCTCGCCCTACGCGATCCACTCACGCTGTCACTTTATCAGCTGGAGGGCCGCAGGCCCGACGGCTCGCCCTACGCGATCCACTCACGCTGTCACTCTATCAGCTGGAGGGCCGCAAGCCCGACGGCTCGCGCTACGCAAACCACTCACGCTGTCACTCTATCAGCTGGAGGGCCGAAGGCCCGACGGCTCGCCCTACGCTCCGCAATCCACTCACGCTGTCACTCTATCAGCTGGAGGGCCGAAGGCCCGACGACGGCTCGCCCTACGCGATCCACTCACGCTGACACTCTATTAACTGGAGGGCCGCAGGCCCGACGGCTCGCCCTACGCGATCCACTCACGCTGTCACTTTATCAGCTGGAGGGCCGCAAGCCCGACGGCTCACCCTACGCGATCCACTTATGCTGTCACTCTATCAGCTGGAAGGCCGCAGGCCCGACGGCTCGCCCTACGCGAACCACTCACGCTGTCACTCTATCAGCTGGAGAGCCGAAGGCCCGACGGCTCGCCCTACGCTCCGCGACCCACTCACGCTGTCACTCTATCAGCTGGAGGGCCGCAGTTCCGACGGCTCGCCCTACGCGAACCACTCACGCTGTCACTCTATCAGCTGGAGGGCCGAAGGCCCGACGACGGCTCGCCCTACGCGATTCACTCACGCTGACACTCTATCAACTGGAGGGCCGCAGGCCCGACGGCTCGCCCTACGCGATCCACTCACGCTGTCACTTTATCAGCTGGAGGGCCGCAGGCCCGACGGCTCGCCCTACGCGATCCACTCACGCTGTCACTCTATCAGCTGGAGGGCCGCAAGCCCGACGGCTCGCTCTACGCAAACCACTCACGCTGTCACTCTATCAGCTGGAGGGCCGAAGGCCCGACGGCTCGCCCTACGCTCCGCGATCCACTCACGCTGTCACTCTATCAGCTGGAGGGCCGAAGGCCCGACGACGGCTCGCCCTACGCGATCCACTCACGCTGACACTCTATTAACTGGAGGGCCGCAGGCCCGACGGCTCGCCCTACGCAATCCACTCACGCTGTCACTTTATCAGCTGGAGGGCCGCAAGCCCGACGGCTCGCCCTACGCGATCCACTCACGCTGTCACTCTATCAGCTGGAGGGCCGAAGGCCCGACGGCTCGCCCTACGCTCCGCGATCCACTCACGCTGTCACTCTATCAGCTGGAGGGCCGCAAGCCCGACGGCTCACCCTACGCGATCCACTCACGCTGTCACTCACGCTGTCAGTCTATCGGCCGGAGGGCCGTAGAAAGTGGCAGTGGGCGTTGCGCATGGAACCGATAGCCGTTGGGGCGGTAAGAATCTCGAGTGGCGGTCACGTACTGGAAGGCGTAGCATAGGTAGGCCCTCCACAAGGTGGACTCATGACCTGGTGAAGGTCGCTGGATGCGGGTGGCACAGGGCCGGTCTTTGTGGCAATCTTTGGGGCGGCTGCTATGATGATGATGATGATAATGAAATCCGTATGTTTCTACCAAATATCTAAAGCAGTACTTCAAAATCTACATATCGCTAAACCTAGCCGTTGTGGCAGGCAGTAATACTGGAGTATCAGATTTGAGGAGTTGGACGTTAGTATTAAATTCGCATGTTTGTACTTAATATTTAAAGAACTTCTTTGAAATCATATATAGATATAAAATAAGTAAAAAAAGTTTTAAGTTAAACGGTTTTTATTGCACCAAAAACTAGAAAATAAAAATTAGTTGTAACTAACCGTAAATGCTACTTTCTGTAGATTAGTCTCGTGAAACTATTATCACTGTGGTCTTCCCAAGTCGGATGCTGAAAACCACGTTTAGCCTCTATGTCAGTGGATTAAGCGTTACCTAATCGGAAACTTTTACCAAACTAAAATAAAAACGTGGGGCGTACGCAATTGTGTTTAAGTCACTATAGTTATTTACTTATTTAAGAACACACATAGAAATCAAGACAACAATAGTGTAATAAGTATTGTTCGGGCCTTGATAAAAGTTATTTACCTCTGTAGAAGTGTTGGAACAGATGGATGATGAATTGCAAAATTAAAGCTACAATTAGATATTTTGAACTTGTTTGTTTCTTTATAATAACGCCCCACGTTTTTATTTTAGTTTGGTAAAAGTTTCCGATTAGGTAACGCTTAATCCACTGACATAGAGGCTAAACGTGGTTTTCAGCATCCGACTTGGGAAGACCACAGTGATAATAGTTTCACGAGACTAATCTACAGAAAGTAGCATTTACGGTTAGTTACAACTAATTTTTATTTTCTAGTTTTTGGTGCAATAAAAACCGTTTAACTTAAAACTTTTTTTACTTATTTTATTTTCAAGTTTTTAGTGCAATTGTTAAGTTAATTTCCGATGCTATACCTACTTATACTAGATCAAAGATGTTGTTTGTAATATGCAATACAATTATGCACTGATAGCGTTTAACTCTCGCGCTTTAATCACGACACATATGTAAACATAATGGACATTATTTTATATGTAACGAGAGGGGAATCCCTGCTGAATAGATATTTTTAGAAATCCGATACTAAAATAATGTCAGCTTGAATGCCCGAACTGTCTCAAATTGACATGTTATTCATACAATACCTTACATAACAGAGATCTGACAATAAGGAATATATCAATCAATTTGGTTTATTGAGAAAATCTAGTTTCAATTTTTATATTGTAAACATTATACAAGTCGAATTTCGAGACTATAAAATATAAACTCATATTGTCAGTCTACCATCAGCTGGAGGGCCGCAGGCCCGACGGCTCACCCTACGCGATCCACTCACGCTGTCACTCTATCAGTTGGAGGGCCGCAGGCCCGACGGCTCGCCCTACGCGATCCACTCACGCTGTCACTCTATAAGCTGGAGGGCCGCAGGCCCGACGGCTCGCCCTACGCGATCCACTCACGCTGTTACTCTATCAGCTGGAGGGCCGCAGGCCCGACGGCTCGCCCTACGCGATCCACTCACGCTGTCACTCTATCAGCTGGAGGGCCGCAGGCCCGACGGCTCGCCCTACGCGATCCACTCACGCTGTCACTATCAGCTGGAGGGCCGCAGGCCCGACGGCTCGCCCTACGCGATCCACTCACGCTGTCACTATCAGCTGGAGGGCCGCAGGCCCGACGGCCTGCCCTACGCGATCCACTCACGCTGTCACTCTATCAGCTGGAGGGCCGCAGGCCCGACGGCTCGCCCTACGCGAACCACTCACGCTGTCACTCTATCAGCTGGAGGGCCGCAAACCCGACGGCTCGCCCTACGCGATCCACTCACGCTGTCACTTTATCAGCTGGAGGGCCGCAGGCCCGACGGCTCGCCCAACGCGATCCACTCACGCTGTAACTCTATCAGCTGGAGGGCCACAGGCCCGACGGCTCGCCCTACGCGATCCACTCACGCTGTCACTCTATCAGTTGGAGGGCCGCAGGCCCGACGGCTCGCCCTACGCGATCCACTCACGCTGTCACTCTATCAGCTGGAGGGCCGCAGGCCCGACGGCTCGCCCTACGCGATCCACTCACGCTGTCACTCTATCAGCTGGAGGGCCGCAGGCCCGACGACTCGCCCTACGCGATCCACTCACGCTGTCACTATCATCTGGAGGGCCGCAGGCCCGACGGCCTGCCCTACGCGATCCACTCACGCTGTCACTCTATCAGCTGGAGGGCCGCAGGCCCGACGGCTTGCCCTACGCGAACCACTCACGCTGTCACTCTATCAGCTGGAGGGCCGCAGACCCGACGGCTCGCCCTGCGCGATCCACTCACGCTGTCACTCTATCAGCTGGAGGGCCGCAGGCCCGACGGCTCGCCCTACGCGATCCACTCACGCTGTCACTCTATCAGTTGGAGGGCCGCAGGCCCGACGGCTCGCCCTACGCGATCCGCTCACGCTGCCACTCTATCAGCTGGAGGGCCGCAGGCCCGACGGCTCGCCCTACGCGATCCACTCACGCTGTCACTATCAGCTGGACCCAACAGCTCGCCCTACGCTAACTACTCAGGCTGTCAGTCTATCGGCCGGAGGGCCGCAGGCCCGAGGGCTCGCCCTACGCGAACTACTCAGTCTGTCAGTCTTTTAGACGGAGGGCCGCAGGCCCGACTGCTCGCCCTACGCGATCTTACTCACGCTGTCACTCTATCAGCCGAAAGGCCGCAGGTCCGACGGCTCGCCCTACGCGACCCACTCACGCTGTCACTCTATCAGCTAGAGGGCCGCAGGCCCGATTGCTCACCCTACGCGAACCACTCACGCTGTCAGTCTATCGGCCGGAGGGCCGCAGAAAGTGGCAGTGGGCATTGCGCATGGAACCGATAGTCGTTGGGGCGGTAAGGTTCTCGAGTGGCGGTCACGTACCGGAAGGCGTAGCATGGGTAGGCCCTCCACAAGGTGGACTCATGACCTGGTCAAGGTCGCTGGATGCGGGTGGCACAGGGCCGGTCCTTGTGGCAATCTTTGGGGGAGGCCTATATTCACCAGTGAACGTCTTTCGGCTGCTATGATGATGATGATAATGAAATCCGTATGTTTCTACCAAATATCTAAAGCAGTACTTCAAAATCTACATATCGCTAAATCTAGCCGTTTTGGCAGGCAGTAATATTGGAGTATCAGATTTGAGGAGTTGGACGTTAGTATTAAATTCGCATGTTTGTACTTAATATCTAAAGAGCTTCTTTGAAATCGTATATCGATAAAAGATAAACCTTGCGGTTATTGTAGGCAGTACTGCAGCATCAGGAGTGAGGAGTTGAAAGTCAAGATCAGGCTGTCAGTAATTGATTATGCCAAACATGCTATACTTTAATTTTCACGTGTCTAACACTCTCGGTTAAGGTAAGCAGTACGTCTGCAGCATCAGGCTTTGAGGATACAAGGATACAAATATTATAATATTGCATTGTCATGGGGACTTGATAACAGTTCCAAATTTTATTGATTTCGGTGCAGTAGAAGTGGTCGAAAAATTGATCACAAGATTTGAAGCATCGACGACAGTTGATACGCGGTGAAGTTAATAAAAACCGTTTAAAAAGATAAACCTTGCGATTATTGTAGGCAGTACTGCAGCACCAAGAGTGAGGAGTTGGAAGTCAAGATCAGGCTGTTAGTATTTGATTATGCCAAACATGCTATACTTTAGTTTTCACGTGTCTAACACTCTCGGCTAAGGTAAGCAGTACGTCTGCAGCATCAGGCTTTGAGGATACAAGGATACAAATATTATAATATTGCATTGTCATGGGGACTTGATAAGAGTTCCAAATTTCATTAATTTTGGTGCAGTAGAAGTGGTCGAAAAATCGATCACAAGATTTGAAGCATCGACGACAGTTAATACGCGGTGAAGTTAATAAAAACCGTTTAAAAACACAACATGAATTAAGATCTTTTTTTATTACTACTCTGGTTCGCAAGAGTTAAACCACAACAGAGAAGAACCAGGAAGAAACTCAGCGGGTTGTATGTTTTAATCTTTTCAAATCATTGGTAATTACAATTTTAGATCATTACAATAGGTACACACTTAAAACACGATTAATTAAAACACTTTAAACAGCAACAACAACTAATGGAAAACGACTGGAGAGTTCTAAGTTTGAGTCCATGCTTTACCAATTTCAAAACACAAGAAATAACGACTTTCGTCAGGATGTTAAGGGAAGGAATGATCATAATTGGAATCTATTCCAAGTCTAGGCAAGAATCAATCTTTCGAAGTCTAATGCGCGAATCAGAATGAATTGAAGTCTAACGCGCGAATGCATCATGAAAACAGCGCTAGTGACCTTTTATACTGTCTGGTCATAAACTACCTGCTTCACAGGCGGGTAGATCTCAACCGGGTTTTATTATCTACCTGATGCATGGACCAAAGCAAAGACCACTCCAAGCAATACATTGCTTATCGTTTTCTAGATTTAGTAACTCTTAACAAATTGTAAACATTGCAAACAAAACTTCTCATTGTAAATAAGACTGTTCTGGCGTTCGATGACTCGACGTGTCGTACAGGTCTGCGTGCACCAACTGAAGCGCGACTCCGACAGGTATAATGACATAATCCTATAAATTTAGGACTCTAGAATCGTCTAAATTCTAGAAGACTACTAAATGATTAAGGAAAGTATAGTCGGTGGCAAAAGCTTGTAACATTTTTTTTCTTTTGACAGAATCTTGTTTTACACCGACGATGAATCGAGGACCGGTCATCCTATTGGTCGCGACGCTACTAGTCGTAATTTCCATCATTCACGTATGTATCTAGACATAGCCTTTGGAGCTAGAACATAAATTATTGTTTCACAGCAACTCGTGGCCTTAATTGTCGCGGCTACCTGTCTCTTTGTGACTGTATTGGTAAAAAAAAAACTAGCTGCCTGAGGGTCACAAGTTGCTGTCAATGTCAAATATAAGATGTACTTCAGCCACCGATATAAAATGTCAATTCAATTTTTATTATTCAATGTAACAGTTAGCTGTAAGCTTTGATATTAGACAAAGCCGAGTTTCATGTCAGAAAATCTTCATCATCAGTGACGAAGATATGCTAGTCCCCTGGGTGCGTAGCCAATCACCAACGCCGAGTAGCGTATATACATCAGAGTTTCTTTCTTTCCTCTCTATCATTTTTTTATAGTGTGACAAATACAGTGGTTGTTTAGCGACTGAGCGTTTGGCCACGACTTTTGTCTAAAGGTAAAATATTCGCTCGTTTGGTGTGAATCCACCTTAAGGCGACCAGCGAGGCCGAAAACCATAAATGCGAAAGAAAGTTCCGATATTGATCTCTCGCTTCAACTTATTGAGTGGCTCTCCGCGGTCTCAGTAGCCATACCATGACTTGGCAAGTAAAGGATAAGTTAGGTTTTACTCGATAGGTAATGTATTCTTTCGCGGTTGCACTAACATATTGGAGCGAGCGCGAAGGCTTGCTATATGTATCGAGCAAAAGTTAACGTTACCGATACTTGCAAAGTGGTGGAGCTACAAGTTGTGATTGGCATCTTGGCTACGCACCCTTTTCTGCTACAAAGTATTCGAAGCCGACCGTATATTGTGCTTAATGTGCTTATAATATATTCACTGAACCTGTCCGTAGGTACCTACATATATATTAAGAACTAAATTCATTATTATGTATATTTTTTTTTTGTACTAAATTCATTATATGTATATTTTCTTTGCAGGGCTACAAGATAGACTCGTAAGATATCAGCACCAGGTGGTTTACTATGGTCCCGAGTTAATCTTTATCACTGTCACGATCTAACTAGTACGTACGCAAGTAACACAAGCGCGAAAGTGTTGCGTAGCACGATAAACAGATAAAGCGGGACCATAGTAGTAATAGCCATCAGAAAAATGTCCATACTGCCCTACTTATACGGCGTATGTCCAAGTTATAAGTCTAATATGATAATAAAGACAGCAAATAATGATCAGAATTCAGAAGAAATGTCTGTTTGCATTAAGTTTTAAGCATGACAAATTGACGAATAACTCGATGTCATGTCAATCGATTTTGATAATTCTTTTTTTAACCATCTCCTATACAAACCGAGATACCAAGTCATAGTGTGATGATGAGATCTTGGAGATTGGTAGAATTCAGGTTTTTAGGGTTCCGTAGCCAAAATGGCAAAACGGAACCCTTATAGATTCGTCATGTCCGTCTGTCCGTCTGTCCGTCTGTCCGTCTGTCACAGCCGATTTACTCGGAAACTATAAATGCTACAGTAACGAAATTTGGTAAGAATATGTGTTGTATGAACCGCTACAGGATTATGATACTAAATTTTAAAAAAATCCATTGGGGTGGGGGCCCTCCATACATGTAACTGAGGGATAGAAAATTTTTTTTAGTTGTATATAAGCGTGTGGGGTATTAATAGAAAGGTCTTTGAAAATGATATGAAGGTTTATAAATCTTATTTTTATTACTACGACACATATTTTCGTCCAATATTCCGCAGTGTTTGAAGACGAAAGTCTTCAATCAGTGTGTGTTGCCAGTGATGACATACGGTACTGAAACGTGGCCGCTTACAATGGGCCTCATAAGAAGGCTCAAAGTCACCCAAAGGGCAATGGAGAGGGCTATGCTAGGAGTCTCTCTGCGTGATCGGATTAAAAATGAGACCATCCGCAGCAGAACCAAAGTAACCGAAATAGCTCTCCGAATCGCTAAACTCAAGTGGCAGTGGGCGGGGCACATTGCGCGTAGAACCGATGGCCGTTGGGGCGGGAAGGTTCTTGAGTGGCGGCCACGTACCGGAAGACGTAGCGTGGGTAGGCCCCCCACAAGGTGGACCGATGACCTGGTGAAGGTCGCAGGAGTCCACTGGATGCGGGTGGCGCAGGACCGGTCATTGTGGCAATCTTTGGGGGAGGCCTATGTTCAGCAGTGGACGTCTTTCGGCTGATATGATGATGATGATGATGATGATTTTTATTTAAGCAAATCGTTTTCGAGATATCAGCTCTCAAAGTTTGAAAAATGTGTCCCCCCCCCCTCTATTTTTTAAACTACGCGATATAAAATTCTAAAAAAAATATATGTTATGTACATTAATAAACTCTATCAACGATTTTTGGTTTGATTAAATTATCTCCTATAGTTTTTGAGGTAGGTTGATTTAACTGCATTTTTTAATAATAAATTGATAATGGTACGGAACCCTTTGCGCGCGAGTCCGACTCGCACTTGGCCGGTTTTTTAGTTATTATTTTGGTGATTCTATTTATTTTGCTACGCAAACAAACGCTTTCGCCATGATCCTGGGAAAGCTTCCTTTTACGGGCAGAGTTGGGATGTTAACTAGCCGGGACTCAAAACCGAAACCTCCAGCTTCGTAGGCAGAGTCACTACCAACTAGGGCACGTAAACCGTTTTTGGAAAGTATGGATAAACCGGTTAATAACCGGTTAGTAAACAAATAAAAACCGGTTTGCACGCTCCACTACCTACTAGGCTACGAAGGCTGGCGCGAAATAATATCCTCTTAGATTTTTCTGTGTTTACAGACAACATCGTCAACACTCTCGACGTCGGCAATCGCAGCTAGATGCGTCTCAAAGCCGTCGTCAACTGTAGTAAGTATGCAACAAAGACTGAAAATGACTGAAGAATCCTGAAAATACGACGAAAATTGTTATGTGAAATGTTATTGGAGATTTAGGAAGAAAGAAAACTTAACTTCGTTAAAATTTCATGTTCGTTTAAGGGTTGATTAGGTACGTATTTAGAAATAGTTAAAGGCCTTCAATAAAAACAAATTTTACCGTCATAATTTTTGTGTTATGAGATGAAATTATGTGTAACAAGTTTTGGCAGTTAAAAAAGGCAAAAAAAGCAAATTCCACGCGCGGTCCGCATATACTCCTACATTTTTTTTAATTTATCGCCTTTTTCTACTGCCAAAGATTGTAAGTATATATATAGTTAGTATGACTAAGTTTCGTACACAATTGAGGCAAAAGAAATTTTTGTTTTGATTAAGGCCTTAACTGTGTAATAAAAATTGTATTCGGCCCCTTAAGTAATGTAGTATGTATGTACTAAAAGTAGTAACTTCTCTTCTCTTCTTAATATTGGTTCATGTATGCAGAATTATGTTGTATTGGAAAGTAATATGCGGCCTTCTCGCGGCTATCTGTCTCTTTATTAATCAATATATTCAAAAAGAGACGGGTAGCCGCAAGAAGGCCGTGTATGATCAATTTCTCGGGTTATTTCCCCCTGTTACCACCCATCTGACACCAGTGGTGACAACTGGATTTTTCAACCACCTGTTACCACTAGAGTACTTGGTGGTAACTACTGGGAGAAGGAAAATAAAGAATTTCCAGTTTACGAGTAATATTACATACTCCGCTATTTGACCTCCACTTTCAACTTATGATCAGGTGGAGTGGAGCAAATTTGTTGTCCAAAAAATAAAAAGAATGCCCAGTTGTTCCCACTGGTGTCGTATAGGTTGTAACAAGTGGGAATATTTAACTCAAAACCTCGACACTGTACGTATATCCCTTTGACGCTCGACGCAACGCTGCACGCCATATTCTCCGCTGGACGCTTGCCACTGTGGCTTTACGCGACGGCCACGACATCGGTCTAAGGCGACCGGCTTAGCGGAAAACGTATGGTGCTCCCTCTCGTACCCATATCGGCATCCCGCTCCAACTCATGGATTCGCTCGCCGCTGGTCGCCTTAGACGGATATGAGCGAATTGCGGCGCGGCCAGCGTTTTCTCAATTCATTGCGCGGTCGCCACGCGCAACCTGCGCTAGTTAGTTGGGAACACACGCAATGATTAGGAAAGACGCTCGCCGCGCCACAATTACTTATCTCTGTATCTCTCTGTTTAAACAGTTTGGTCTCGCTTAGACGAAGAGCATTAGCTGATGAACAAGCTGCCGATCCTGAATATCGTTCCGGCTATAGAAGAGAGTTAGTATAAAATAATATCTTGAAGGATTTAGTAATGGAGTACGTATCGCTGCACATTCCTTACAAAAAATCTGCCAATTTCCGAGGGGGCGAGGTAGCACACATATAAATAATCTAACTACAAATGTTTTTTTTCCTCTCGTCCTTACCGTCGTCCTACAAATACAATACAACAACACTATGTTAAATTATCACACTAATAAATTTAAATCTATTATGCGGATACAATATTTCCTACAAAATTTAAAGATGGGTAAACCTTATTATTAACCTTAAATACGAGGATTCAATAAATGACAAACTTTTTCCATTAGTCAAAAATGAAAATACTCGTACGAATTGTGTGCGATATTATTGAAACCACTTTTGCCATCGATTCTCTGGTGCTTGATTTTCTTGAAAATTTTTATGTAATTAAATGTTGTAATATGAACAAAAAAGGCAACATATGAAATTATACCGCATATTTTGTAGGCATGATGTATTTGAACGAGTTTTATATCATACATAGCACATACAGGCATTTGTTAGGGGTCACTGCGAAGAGACAGCGAAGAATCGATTAATGAAGTAGTTTTTATAAACGGGTATGATCATTGATCCAACGTCTTTGGCAGAGGGGAAACGACATGAAGGCGACTCCATTACTAAATTCTTCAATAATAATATACTCTTGGGACAATTAAGGCTGAACCACACCGTACGCAGCACTTGCACTTACGCATGTGAATGGCGTGCGTAGCGTCGGAAATGCACGTCACACGCTCTTATGCACCATGCCAGTGGTGAGCCATCTAATAAAATAAGACATACGCTACAACACGTACGTACCGGGCACGCGCGCGTGCTCCACACGCCTCCAGTGTGGCTCACTACTCACATGGTTCATAGAAACCTGTGTTTTTTAGAATAACTAAAATATACGTTCTATAGCTATAATATACGATTCAAAAAAAGATACATAAAATTACTATTTAGAGCGAGTGAATGACATGGGTGTCATCTACTACTAAATGCTATAATTTCGCTCCAGTATATGACATGCATCTAAAATACTGAACTAATAAAAATAATATACTTTAAATACACAATATCAATAGATTCATTTAAAGTGTTGGAGTTTCAGTAAACAGTTTGTAAAAATTCGTTAAATCCAGGCTTATATGTTCACTTTTACAATGCAATGCCTTAGCAGATTCACTAAGAACACCGACGCACAAGCAACTCGAAGCACCTGTTCGCAAGAACCGTCTATAAATTTAAAAACTATTGTAGATATCAAAGAACGGTTTAAAACAAAAATCACAAATTGCGCTACTAGGCGCCTGGATACTGTCTTTGGTTCATATTAATAGCAGTTTTCTTAATATTTAAATTAAAAGTCATTCATTGGTACAGTGTCATCCACTCCTACATTTAACTTAATTCTTTTTTTAACCATCTCCTATACAAACCAAGATACCAAGTCATAGTGATATGATGAGATCTTGGAGATTGGTAGAATTCTGGTTTTTTAGTTATTAATTTGGTGATTCTATTTATTTTGCTACGCAAAGAAACCCTTTCGCCATGATCCTGAGAAAGCTTCCTTTTACGGGCAGAGTTGGGATGTTAACTAGCCGGGACTCAAAACCGAAACCTCCAGCTTCGTAGGCAGAGTCACTACCAACTAGGGCATGTAAACCGTTTTTGGAAAGTATGGATAAACCGGTTAATAACCGGTTATTAAACAAATAAAAACCGGTTTGCACGCCCCACTACCTACTAGGCTACGAAGGCTGGCGTGAAATAATATCCTCTTAGATTTTTCTGTGTTTACAGACAACATCGTCAACACTCTCGACGTCGGCAATCGCAGCTAGATGCGTCTCAAAGCCGTCGTCAACTGTAGTAAGTATGCAACAAAGACTGAAAATGACTGAAGAATCCTGAAAATACGACGAAAATTGTTATGTGAAATGTTATTGGAGATTTAGGAAGAAAGAAAACTTAACTTCGTTAAAATTTCATGTTCGTTTAAGGGTTGATTAGGTACGTATTTAGAAATAGTTAAAGGCCTTCAATAAAAACAAATTTTACCGTCATAATTTTTGTGTTATGAGATGAAATTATGTGTAACAAGTTTTGGCAGTTAAAAAAGGCAAAAAAAGCAAATTCCACGCGCGGTCCGCATATACTCCTACATTTTTTTTAATTTATCGCCTTTTTCTACTGCCAAAGATTGTAAGTATACATATAGTTAGTATGACTAAGTTTCGTACACAATTGAGGCGAACGAAATTTTTGTTTTGATTAAGGCCTTCACTGTGTAATAAAAATTGTATTCGGCCCCTTAAGTAATGTAGTATGTATGTACTAAAAGTAGTAACTTCTCTTCTCTTCTTAATATTGGTTCATGTATGCAGAATTATGTTGTATTGGAAAGTAATATGCGGCCTTCTCGCGGCTATCTGTCTCTTTATTAATCAATATATTCAAAAAGAGACGGGTAGCCGCAAGAAGGCCGTGTATGATCAATTTCTCGGGTTATTTCCCCCTGTTACCACCCATCTGACACCAGTGGTGACAACTGGATTTTTCAACCACCTGTTACCACTAGAGTACTTGGTGGTAACTACTGGGAGAAGGAAAATAAAGAATTTCCAGTTTACGAGTAATATTACATACTCCGCTATTTGACCTCCACTTTCAACTTATGATCAGGTGGAGTGGAGCAAATTTGTTGTCCAAAAAATAAAAAGAATGCCCAGTTGTTCCCACTGGTGTCGTATAGGTTGTAACAAGTGGGAATATTTAACTCAAAACCTCGACACTGTACGTATATCCCTTTGACGCTCGACGCAACGCTGCACGCCATATTCTCCGCTGGACGCTTGCCACTGTGGCTTTACGCGACGGCCACGACATCGGTCTAAGGCGACCGGCTTAGCGGAAAACGTATGGTGCTCCCTCTCGTACCCATATCGGCATCCCGCTCCAACTCATGGATTCGCTCGCCGCTGGTCGCCTTAGACGGATATGAGCGAATTGCGGCG
Source organism: Thaumatotibia leucotreta (assembly GCA_025490895.1). Classification (NCBI taxonomy): domain Eukaryota; kingdom Metazoa; phylum Arthropoda; class Insecta; order Lepidoptera; family Tortricidae; genus Thaumatotibia; species Thaumatotibia leucotreta. Next base: position 28,486 of record JALPQI010006463.1, read on the forward strand.
CGGCCAGCGTTTTCTCAATTCATTGCGCGGTCGCCACGCGCAACCTGCGCTAGTTAGTTGGGAACACACGCAATGATTAGGAAAGACGCTCGCCGCGCCACAATTACTTATCTCTGTATCTCTCTGTTTAAACAGTTTGGTCTCGCTTAGACGAAGAGCATTAGCTGATGAACAAGCTGCCGATCCTGAATATCGTTCCGGCTATAGAAGAGAGTTAGTATAAAATAATATCTTGAAGGATTTAGTAATGGAGTACGTATCGCTGCACATTCCTTACAAAAAATCTGCCAATTTCCGAGGGGGCGAGGTAGCACACATATAAATAATCTAACTACAAATGTTTTTTTTCCTCTCGTCCTTACCGTCGTCCTACAAATACAATACAACAACACTATGTTAAATTATCACACTAATAAATTTAAATCTATTATGCGGATACAATATTTCCTACAAAATTTAAAGATGGGTAAACCTTATTATTAATCTTAAATACGAGGATTCAATAAATGACAAACTTTTTCCATTAGTCAAAAATGAAAATACTCGTACGAATTGTGTGCGATATTATTGAAACCACTTTTGCCATCGATTCTCTGGTGCTTGATTTTCTTGAAAATTTTTATGTAATTAAATGTTGTAATATGAACAAAAAAGGCAACATATGAAATTATACCGCATATTTTGTAGGCATGATGTATTTGAACGAGTTTTATATCATACATAGCACATACAGGCATTTGTTACGGGTCACTGCGAAGAGACAGCGAATAATCGATTAATGAAGTAATTTTTATAAACGGGTATGATCATTGATCCAACGTCTTTGGCAGAGGGGAAACGACATGAAGGCGACTCCATTACTAAATTCTTCAATAATAATATACTCTTGGGACAATTAAGGCTGAACCACACCGTACGCAGCACTTGCACTTACGCATGTGAATGGCGTGCGTAGCGTCGGAAATGCACGTCACACGCTCTTATGCACCATGCCAGTGGTGAGCCATCTAATAAAATAAGACATACGCTACAACACGTACGTACCGGGCACGCGCGCGTGCTCCACACGCCTCCAGTGTGGCTCACTACTCACATGGTTCATAGAAACCTGTGTTTTTTAGAATAACTAAAATATACGTTCTATAGCTATAATATACGATTCAAAAAAAGATACATAAAATTACTATTTAGAGCGAGTGAATGACATGGGTGTCATCCACTACTAAATGCTATAATTTCGCTCCAGTATATGACATGCATCTAAAATACTGAACTAATAAAAATAATATACTTTAAATACACAATATCAATAGATTCATTTAAAGTGTTGGAGTTTCAGTAAACAGTTTGTAAAAATTTACAATGCAATGCCTTAGCAGATTCACTAAGAACACCGACGCACAAGCAACTCGAAGCACCTGTTCGCAAGAACCGTCTATAAATTTACAAAGTATTGTAGATATCAAAGAACGGTTTAAAACAAAAATCACAAATTGCGCTACTAGGCGCCTGGATACTGTCTTTGGTTCATATGAATAACAGTTTTCTTAATATTTAAATTAAAAGTCATTCATTGGTACAGTGTCATCCACTCCTATATTTAACTTAATTCTTTTTTTAACCATCTCCTATACAAACCAAGATACCAAGTCATAGTGATATGATGAGATCTTGGAGATTGGTAGAATTCAGGTTTTTTAGTTATTAATTTGGTGATTCTATTTATTTTGCTACGCAAAGAAACCCTTTCGCCATGATCCTGAGAAAGCTTCCTTTTACGGGCAGAGTTGGGATGTTAACTAGCCGGGACTCAAAACCGAAACCTCCAGCTTCGTAGGCAGAGTTACTACCAACTAGGGCATGTAAACCGTTTTTGGAAAGTATGGATAAACCGGTTAATAACCGGTTATTAAACGAATAAAAACCGGTTTGCACGCTCCACTACCTACTAGGCTACGAAGGCTGGCGCGAAATAATATCCTCTTAGATTTTTCTGTGCTTACAGACAACATCGTCAACACTCTCGACGTCGGCAATCGCAGCTAGATGCGTCTCAAAGCCGTCGTCAAGGCCTGTAGTAAGTATGCAACAAAGACTGAAAATGACTGAAGAATCCTGAAAATACGACGAAAATTGTTATGTAAAATGTTATTGGAGATTTAGGAAGAAAGAAAACTTAACTTCGTGAAAATGTCATGTTCATTTAAAGGTTGATTAGGTACGTATTTAGAAATAGTTAAAGGCCTTCAATAAATAGTTATTTGTTACACAAGGGTGCAAAGTTGTATTTTACCCGCGAGTATGAAATTGAAACACGAGCAAACGATAGGAATCTATAGTTGAACCACGAGCGAAGCGAGTGGTTCTAAAATAGAATCCTGAGCGCAGCGAGTGTTTTAACATATGAGAAGTAAAATAAAATAAAGTAAAATAAATGAAATTGAAACACGAGGAAGCGAAAGGAATCTATAGTTGAACCACGAGCGAAGCGAGTGGTTCTAAAATAGAATCCTGAGCGCAGCGAGTGTTTTAACATATGAGAAGTAAAATACATTTGCACCCGTGTGTAACACAAAACTTTTCCCCTCACTATAGCGAGGAAACTCAAAAAAGGTAATTATTTGTACACATTAGAATCATCATCGGGTTAGTGATAATAATTTTTCAAATGCATCATGTATTTAATGCAAGATTTTGTCGCAGTAAACTTAGCACGAAAAAGTAAACGCAGCACGATTTTAACACATTCCTGTAGTTGCACACCAACGCCAATGCATTATTAGATCATTCTCATTCATTATTTTTACAAAATTATAACAGAACACTCTGAAAGTTGTTTAGTTTACTATTTTTATGCGTGTTCGAGTCGGTAAATAACGATTATAACCTATAATATTTATTGGCGTCTCCTCTGTTATTATAATAAGAGTAGGGTTTAGGGTCCAATGAATGAGACAATTACCAACTTCGTATTTGAGCAGTGGTTTATTCTTCACCAATTCGCGATATTAAAACATCAATCTTAGAATAACAAAGCGTATGAGACAACGTCTGCCACTGACCATTTCGATGACAAGAATGCCCCCACCGACCATCAGTCAAGTTACTTATAGGACTTAGAGGGTCCGGGCGGGTGCAGGTGGCGTGACGTCATAGTGGCGTGATCGCCTGATCGGTCAGGTCAGGTGCAGCTGTTGTTTTTGTACATTGATTACTATTGGATATTTTTCACATTTTAGATTCTACATGATGACGCCGCCGTCACGGCCATACTGACATACGCACGTCCTCGTGCGTGCAGCTTTACAACAAAGCACATCAGAATCGAAAGAATGACTTTAACTGTTCGATCATCCTGACTGATAAATTATCTTGGCTTGATACCACAAATGATAAATCAGGTTAGCCTGGCCCGAACGTCAGGACTAGCCTCTTAGATCCTTCTGCATGACACTGGAGGAGTCACTTCTTCTTTACCTGCTAGTCCGGGCATTGTTCTTTTTGCCCCTTTAGCGGAGTCATGTCCGGTGTCCTTCAATCAAAACGTACCTTATCCTTGGCTAGACCGGACATTATTGTTTTTGTCCCTTTAGCGAAATGATTGGTCCGACCCGACATCTTTCAATCAACATATACTCATCTTTATTGGCTAGACCGGACACTAATACTTTGTCCCTTTAGCGTGCTTAAAACTGATTGGTCCGGCATAGCCCTTCAATCATATTTTTGTACTCCCTTTTTTTAGTTTTATTCTATTTAATTTTTTTCTTTTGGAAAGCTACTATCTCTCAACAATATGCTGTCATTATCAATAACATTTGGCAAATGGTTATAGTGACAAAACGAATCAAACTATTGTCAATGTGACACACCGCCGTCACGTCATCATGACTAGTTAGTTGACTATAATTTTCAATTTTGTTTTTTTTTATTAACTCTTTTTTTTTTTTATATCTAGTACAATGTTGATTCTATGTTGATTCTAGACCGCTTACGTAACTTTTTGTTTGTACTATTTTTTTTTTGTTGTTTTTTTTTTATTTAATTTTATGTTTCTATTTTTTTTTTTTAAATCCGTATTTCGCCCTTAGCGTGACCATTTATCCTCCTTATACATGTTTATTGTAATAAGACATAAGGCAATGCTTTTTTTATAGACTATCTAGATTTTTTTTTGACATAGCAATGTAAACCAAATTCAAATATTACCTCAATTTTAAACCGGCAATTTAAATCGAACAAAAACCACTTTTCACGCTTTTGTCATTGCTCTGAAATTTGTTTTAAGTTGACCAAATGAAATATTTTATCGTTCTATTTTCATAATTCCTGCCACCTGTCTTAGCTATGTTGTAGCGGCTGCACTTTTAACACATTTCTTGTAGACACAAAATTCAATTTCAATTTTATTTCATTACCATTGCAAACATATGAAATAAACAACCAAAATATTTTTCTTCCAAATGTTCCACAAACAGGCCATAGATTAAACACAAATTTTGATTTATTCGAATTGCATTTGGAAAATTTTTTTTGCCAACCCGCGATTCTTCAAATTTTCTCGCGCTCACTTTACGCTCAATATTCCCAGAAAGTCAAGAAAATGTTTTTTTTCGTATGGAACATGTACGTAGTATTTGCTGAACATCTGAACGACTCTCTGATATTTAGGGTGTAAGTACCTAAGATTTTTTTTCTTTACTTTTGGGATGTTTTGAAACCAATAAAGGACTTTAATTTTTTTTTTAAGTTTTTTTTTTTAACCCAGGTATTTTACTATGCACTAGATTACTAACTGACCAGATCAAAGAGTGAGGTAAGATAAGCAGCAATTTTGTTGACTTACTTCGATCGATTTCACTGCATAATATTCTTTGATGATATATGGTATGTGATATTTCTGACCATGTGAGCGTAATTTTAAGATAATATTGATTTCAGGGGCACAACGTTGGTCGCCAGTTCTTGTGTTTTTTTTTTACTTTTTTTTTCTGATGTGTTGGTATATTTCCTTTAAAAAGATATTTAGTCACGATTGCAAGCTCGCCGTCAAGCGATAGATTCTAGAATATAGAACTTCACTTTTTTTTTTTTAGGCAAGTTAGAACAAAAGTCGTTGTGTCAATTTTTTTTGTATCAACTGATGCAGTTTTCTGTGAATATCAACTATCTATGTCATCAAAGTAACACTAAAGTCGAATTACAGGACTAAAGTTTTAACATTCCTACAAGGCCCTTAAAGGCTGCCCCCCAAATTTGTTTCAAATTGTGACATCACGGTTGCCAATCAATGATAAGTTTACTATGGGAGAACAAGAAAATTGCTATTTTAACTGGGAACTAATAACTTCAATATGAATGTTGTACAAGTATTTTTTTTTTTAAACTACAGAGTGAACGGCGATTTTTTTTTGTAGATTTAACTACACTATGTCACAAAAATTAACACTAAGAATCAACACTATTGCACAGTAATACCAGCGTAAATAATAAATTGAAAAAGGTCATGAGCTTATCCTCGTCGTGTAAAATTATTCACCAATAGACAGCATGTCTCAAACTCTATAATTTTCACAATTAATTTATTGCAATTCTCATTTACATTTGTGCAACGAAAATGACAACACTTCAACGCTCATTAGCAGTGAAATTCTGACGCCGTAACTTAATCACATTTAAATTATTATTACTATTTGTCTATTGTCATGTGCTGAAAACATGGAAATCCAAGAAATTGGCAGACGCTTTTTATTATATTCAAAGTCAATTAGTTAATCAAATTAAATATACTTTGATGCCGACCTGTGCCAAGTTATAGGCACACCTCATTTTAAAAATCAAAGTGTCCTCAATAAAGGCTGTTAGTTTTTATTTTTGCCTGTTGTCAACGTTTCTAGGTAAAGGATGTCAACGAATAAGTGCCGTTGATCAAGATTGCCAACAATAATGAGACATTTTTCTATCATGTTTTACGTAAAATTTTGAGATGCTATGTGATATGTAGCACTCCAAACGAGGCTTTGAAAAAGAAAAATATCACCCAACTTTAGGTACTTTAACTGAAATGGTATTTTTTTATATTTTTGAGATTTAAAAATCGCTTTCAAGATTTATTAAAGTTGTTTTTTGCAGTTAAGCTATTGATACCGCCCTTCTAAGGAAGTTAAATCACTATATTATATTGTAATCAGTAAATCTTGTAATTTTCGACCATAACTTAATGACAAAAGTGTTTTACGACTACCACTTACAACTGCTAAAGTTTCAAACTGATACGAGTGACATGTGACAACAGATTTCAGCGTTTGTAATTTTTCTAGGTAGGTACCCGGTGCATACATTTTTTATTTTGCTTAATTTTTGGACATTTAGTCTTAAATACTTCTTCAGAAGACTTTAAATTTAGACTACTTTGTTGTCATTTTCATGATAACGCAGAATTTAAATGAAAATCCTACTTTAGATAGTAATTTATTGATGTCGACGGGCACTGAACTCTGACGCCGTCAACGCGTCATATGTGTGAGCAAGTATCTTAGCGTCAAGTCTTAGGGCAGTGTTAAAGGGCTCTCTTTTTTTTTATTAAGCCAAAAGATATTTAATTGGTATTGGCTTGTGTTTTTTTTTAGTATCTTTTTTTTTGTTTTAATTAGTTCAGTCTTTGTGAACTTTAAACCAGAAGCTATATGTTCCTAAAAAAAAATCCGGATCATTTATCAATTTGGCCACTAATCCATGCCATTTATCAATTTGGTAACTATTCAAAGGCAAAGGGCACCTATTGGGTCTGATATTATAATCGCACAATATTATAATCGCGCATTGCGATTTCAGCGTTTTTTTTTTTTTATTACTAGCTACATGGGTTTAGATTCAGTTGGAAATAACCAATCAAATGGATTTAATTTCTCCGATTGTAATTATTCACGTGTTTGGGTGTTTATCGATAAAGTTGCTAATTTTTTTTTTCACGACGTTGACGATTTGTTTCTTATCTCGTTAAGTTTTTGTCAATTGACCAACTATCAAACAAATTATTGTTTATTTAACAATAATTACGCATCAATGTCTCAGAAAAAGTTATAGGTACCGGAAATTGGGACACAAATTCCTGCTTATGTTCTCATTATGATGTGACGCATCGTGATCGGTAAAATCGAATGATAAATCATGTACTATATTGTACGTGCAGATTGTTAATTACGGGATTATTAAGATACTTCTCAAAATTGCTTGTTCAAGAAATGACTCACCATTATTGCAATTCATATGACTGCTTAGTCACAATTATATTCTACACCAGGCTCAAAGAGCCATGCAAAGCAGTTAAAATTATCACTTGTTTGCTGGTATTTGCGGTTGGTATTGTTGCCCGTAGCTGAAGTTCCATCTTCCTTTCGTTTCTTGTACCGCATAGGACAGAAAGTAGCGTCGTGGTTGATGTAGTTGCACACGTAGCAGGGAACAGTAGATTTAGGTTGGTTTGTTTTTGTTCAAACGGCCGTCATAATCTTCACCACGGTGACCAATTTCTTCGCATAATTTGCAATTCTCTCGAAACTACTGTATCGATGTACGTAGTTTTATTGATGAAACTCCTGGGATCACTCTCTTTATAGGTGGCTTCCACATTCCTTAGTTTTAGGTGTGAAACCGCGGAGAAAATTCTCTTGATCGATTCTGGTATGTTCGGATCCGATGGAATCATCTTTGACTGAGAATGGGCGAAAATACTACTCGTAGCTACAGCTTTCTACTGCGTCCAATCCAACCGAATAGGGCAACATTTAAGCGAATGTAGACTTGATTTGATGGCGAATTTGGGTTCGGCACTTCTGATATTGGCGTCTCCTCTGTTATTATAATAAGAGTAGGGTTTAGGGTCCAATGAATGAGACAATTACCAACTTCGTATTTGAGCAGTGGTTTATTCTTCACCAATTCGCGATATTAAAACATCAATCTTAGAATAACAAAGCGTATGAGACAACGTCTGCCACTGACCATTTCGATGACAAGAATGCCCCCACCGACCATCAGTCAAGTTACTTATAGGACTTAGAGGGTCCGGGCGGGTGCAGGTGGCGTGACGTCATAGTGGCGTGATCGCCTGATCGGTCAGGTCAGGTGCAGCTGTTGTTTTTGTACATTGATTACTATTGGATATTTTTCACATTTTAGATTCTACATGATGACGCCGCCGTCATATTCATTGACAATGTCGACGTTGACATTTTCTGCGTTTTGTGATTGCATCTAGTCATCTTATCATCATTCACTAAAACAATTGTTACTTATGGAATTTTAGGATTTATGTGTTAAAATCATCATATTACATAAAGGTTTGTATTTAACACTAAATTCTAAAACAAATTATTTAATTATCATTAATATGGAACGATTTCCATGACCATTTTACGTTTTGTTATCTGTTAACTAATGCTACTTCGCGCTACGCTCCAAGGTCATTACTTTGCCACACAAGTGAATAATATGCGTTTTTACACGTTCGTATTAAAGGATAAACGAGCACTATACGAGCTAGTGAGGGGAAAAACAAATTTTATCGTCATAATTTTTGTGTTATGAGATGAAATTATGTGTAACAACTTTTGGCAGTTAAAAAAGGCAAAAAAATTAATCCCACGCGCGGTCCGCATATACTCCTACATTTTTTTTAATTTATCGCCTTTTTCTACTGCCAAAGGTTGTTGGACAAAGCATACATATAGTTAGAATGACTAAGTTTCGTACACAATTGAGGCAAAAGAAATTTTTGTTTTGATTAAGGCCTTAACTGTGTAATAAAAATTGTATTCGGCCCTTAAGTAATGTAGTATGTATGTACTAAAAGTAGTTACTTCTCTTCTCTTCTTAATATTGGTTCATGTATGCAGAATTATGTTGTATTGGAAAGTAATATGCGGCCTTCTCGCGGCTATCTGTCTCTTTATTAATCAATACAGGCAAGAAGGCCGTGTATGATCAATTTCTCGGGTTATTTCCCCCTGTTACCACGCATCTGACACCAGTGGTGACAACTGGATTTTTCACCCACCTGTTACCACTAGAGTACTTGGTGGTATCTACTGGGAGAAGGAAAATAAAGAATTTCCAGTTTACGAGTAATATTACATACTCCGTGATTTGACCTCCACTTTCAACTTACGATCAGATGGAGTGGAGCAAATTTATTGTCCAAATAAAATGAAAAAGAATGCCCAGCTGTTCCCACTGGTGTCGTATAGGTTGTAACAAGTGGGAATAACTCAAAACCTCGACACTGTACGTATATCCCTTTGACGCTCGACGCAACGCTGCACGCCATATTCTCCGCTGGACGCTTGCCACTGTGGCTTTACGCGACGGCCACGACATCGGTCTAAGGCGACCGGCTTAGCGGAAAACGTATGGTGCTCCCTCTCGTACCCATATCGGCATCCCGCTCCAACTCATGGATTCGCTCGCCGCTGGTCGCCTTAGACGGATATGAGCGAATTGCGGCGCGGCCAGCGTTTTCTCAATTCATTGCGCGGTCGCCACGCGCAACCTGCGCTAGTTAGTTGGGAACACACGCAATGATTAGGAAAGACGCTCGCCGCGCCACAATTACTTATCTCTGTATCTCTCTGTTTAAACAGTTTGGTCTCGCTTAGACGAAGAGCATTAGCTGATGAACAAGCTGCCGATCCTGAATATCGTTCCGGCTACAGAAGAGAGTTAGTATAAAATAATATCTTGAAGGATTTAGTAATGGAGTACGTATCGCTGCACATTCCTTACAAAAAATCTGCCAATTTCCGAGGGGGCGAGGTAGCACACATATAAATAATCTAACTACAAATGTTTTTTTTCCTCTCGTCCTTACCGTCGTCCTACAAATACAATACAACAACACTATGTTAAATTATCACACTAATAAATTTAAATCTATTATGCGGATACAATATTTCCTACAAAATTTAAAGATGGGTAAACCTTATTATTAACCTTAAATACGAGGATTCAATAAATGACAAACTTTTTCCATTAGTCAAAAATGAAAATACTCGTACGAATTGTGTGCGATATTATTGAAACCACTTTTGCCATCGATTCTCTGGTGCTTGATTTTCTTGAAAATTTTTATGTAATTAAATGTTGTAATATGAACAAAAAAGGCAACATATGAAATTATACCGCATATTTTGTAGGCATGATGTATTTGAACGAGTTTTATATCATACATAGCACATACAGGCATTTGTTACGGGTCACTGCGAAGAGACAGCGAAGAATCGATTAATGAAGTAATTTTTATAAACGGGTATGATCATTGATCCAACGTCTTTGGCAGAGGGGAAACGACATGAAGGCGACTCCATTACTAAATTCTTCAATAATAATATACTCTTGGGACAATTAAGGCTGAACCACACCGTACGCAGCACTTGCACCTACGCATGTGAATGGCGTGCGTAGCGTCGGAAATGCACGTCACACGCTCTTATGCTCTCTTATGCTCTCTTATGTTATTTTATTAGATGGCTCACCACTTGCATGGTGCAAGTGGTGAGCCATCTAATAAAATAACACATACGCTACAACACGTACGCACCGGGCACGCGCGCGTGCTCTACACGCCTCCAGTGTGGCTCAGCCTTTAGCCTTTTCGATTTTCTTAGAGTACGGGAGGAAAGCGGTGGTGGCTCAGTGGTTTAGACGTTTGATTTTCATTCCGGAGGTCGTGGGTTCAAACCCTGGCTCGTACCAATGAGTTTTTCCGAAACTTATGTACGGAATATCAGATGATATTTACCATAAGCTTTCTGTGAAAAAACATCGTGAGGAAACCTGCATACATCCACGAAGAAATTCAAAGGTGTATGTGAAGTTCCCAACCCGCTTAGGGCCAGCGTGGGGACTATAGCCCAATCCCTCTCATTAATGAGAGGAGGTCTGTGCCCAGCAGTGGGACATTATATAGGCTAAAATATTATTAAATGTTATACGGAAGGAAAACGAATGTAACTTGATTTTACTACTGAAGAAATGTTTTCGAGAGAGTAAAGCTCAGAACTTAGCGCAGTAGGACTAGCCAAGATGCCACTCTGCAATCGTATACGATAAGCGATAATAAATTTACGATTCTCACTTATGGCTTATCGTAAGGTCAAGCGGGGCAAATGCAACTATGAGGTAAATCCGACTAATTGAAATTACCTACTCTTAATTTGTAAAAAGATCATACTTACCTACTATTGTATTATGTTGCTTTTGAAATAAATCAAAGAATGTTCTAGGTATCTTCCAAAAGTTCTTAAAAACAGATTAAAAGTCCATTAGTTGAAATTACCTCATAGTTGTATTTGCCCCGCTTGATCTTATACGATCACTTGACAGATTCGAACGAAAAGTCAAGTCACATCGAAAACATGCATGTTTGCATAATTTAAGTAATAATAATTTTATGAAACCAGCGTGACTCAGGTCACTGTAACCATGACAATAACAGAAAGAAATAAGTCGATTCACCCCATTAAGGGTGCGGATCCACTGAGTCGGAGAGGAGCGGAGATGTGTAAAATTGACCAATTACATTCTTTAAATTCAAAATTTGAAACACTATGATGCGGTCTCATTAGCCAATTTTGCACATCTCCGCTCCTCTCCGCCTCAGTGGAGCCGTACTCTAACACCGTCAAATTTACAGGAACACCAGAGGTAAACGAGACCTTTTTTTCGCCGCTATTCCGCCTGGTTCCAGGAGAGACTTTAACCCAGTACCTGCCAGAGCTGCCTTAGTGCCTCAGTAGTAATAAAATCTCTCACTACGTATTTCTTAGTTTTATTTAATTTCTCTACAGTAATAGTTTTCCGTGACTACATCCACCATATTTTTTTCAGAGTGCCTCTTCTTTTTTTAACCGACTTCAAAAAGGAGGAGGTTTACAATTCGTCGAAATCTTTTTTTTTTTTTATGTATGTTCCCCGATTACACGAAGACGCGTGGACCGATTTGAAAAAATCTTTTTTTGTTTGAAAGGGTATACCTTCTAGTTGGTCCCATTGTCACCGAATTCAGATCTGATGATGGGATCCTGGAGAAATCGAGGGAACTCTTCAAATATTGTAGGCACACATGACATTTTTCATTTATTTTCGAAGACTAATCAAGTATTTGCGTCTAGTCATGAAAGTTTTAAGTTGGTCATCTGATGATGGAAGGTACAACTCCTTAGCAATTAGGAGTTGGGGGATAATTCTTTAAGTATAACATATTTCGTGTATTTTGGAAGCTATTTGAGTATTTGCCTTTAGGTGGACATCCTTTCATGTTGGTGAGCTGATGATGAAAGGGTACAACTCCTTAGAGATTAGGAGTTGGGGGACAATTCTTTAAATATAACATATTTCATATATTTTGGAAGCTATTCGAGTATTTGCGTTTAGGTTGTCATCCTTTCATGTCGGTGAGCTGATGATGGAAGGTACAACTCCTTAGAGATTAGGAGTTGGGGGATAATTCTTTAAATATAACATAGTTCATGTATTTTGGAAGCCATTCGAGTATGTGCCTTTAGGTGGTCATAGTCTCATGTTGGTGAGCTGATGACGTAAGGTATAACTCCTTAACGATTACGAGTTGGAGGATAATTCTTTGAATATAACAACTGTCATACATTTTCGAGATCTATTCAAGTGTTTGCTTAGTGGTTATGACATGTTGGTTAGCGGTTAGTGATTCTTTAAATAATATAGGCATGCTAAGGCTATTACCCATAATCTTTGAAGTTATTCATACCTGCTGATGATACAATGTATATCTCCTTGATAATGGGATAATGAGGGTTTTCGATAATTTTTCTACCACCAGGGCGGCGCTTCGTACGCACCTGGTCTCGACAGCTGTCAGATTCATACTATTCATAGGCACCTGGGCCTAAAATATTGAAATTCTATTTTATTTGGAAGAGAATTGATTTTGTAATGGATTACGACTAATACATGGTCGTCGAACTGAAGATTGAACTCTAAAACAGGCGCTCAAAGTCACTGGTATTAAAAATAATTATTATAACTTTGTTAGTTTCATGAGAATTGACTTGGAACTATTTTATTTATTTATTTTAGGTAACAATATGCCTAAAGTAATGGTTTTCAGAATAAATAAACCTAATAAATATGTTGATAATTTAAACAGCGTATTTATTTTGACAGTTCGTTAAAGGGTCGGCTCAGTGCTGCCATCTCACCTCCCCATAGCGGCAGAAAAAGTATCAAAAACCCTCATTCTTTGAATATTTAAGTTATCCCGTTCAGGTTTTCTGGCCTATTACAGTGCAGTACATTCTAATTATAAGTATTTAGAGCATACTAAATAACGATTTTACACTACTAAAAAGCAAAAAATAAAATATTTTAAAATAAAAATAAAACCGCCTTCAAAAATTCGCCCGAACTAAAAAGTAAAAAATAATTTTAGTTCCTACTTCTTAGGATTTCCTACCCAAACCTTTAAACCTTTTACCCTATTCATTGAAATACAATATTATGGCTAGGTATCCTACAGATTTCTTAGAAGTCGGTGCCAAGCCAAATATGTTCACTTCGGGAGTATATGACTGTATTTGATAGAGCTTTGTAACTTACTGTCACTCTGGTTATGCTTTCATCAAAATGACTGAGGTACTTAGATCATTCTGTTGATAAAAACATAATCGAAGTGACAGTAAGGTACAAAGCTCTATCTAATATATACCTATAAACGTATTTGGCTTGGCACCGACTTCTAAGAAATCTGTAGGATACCTAGCCATAATATTGTATTTCAATGAATAGGGTAAAAAGTTTAAAGGTTTGGGTAGGAAATCCTAAGAAGTAGGAACTAAAATTATTTTTTACTTTTTAGTTCGGGCGAATTTTTGAAGGCGCTTTTATTTTTATTTTAAAATATTTTATTTTTTTAATAGACGAATGGCGCCAACAGGCGTGTGTTTTTCTCATACAGCCACCAATGAAATGTCAAAATAAATCCTTCTTGATTTAATGTGAGTTTTTTCGGGTTGTGAAGGCATCTGGCAGCAGAATTCGCTCATCTATTTCACATGCCTTCACTTTCCGCACAAGCTCTATGGAAATAGCTAACAGTAGTAAGTTTAAGATGCCTCAATAATATCAACTTGGCAAAGACTTTACCTACAATGCGAGGCGAAGATCCTTATAAATAGGGCTACGAACAAATAAAACATGGAAGCCGGACGCCATACTAAATTGCCTCTTAAAACGGTCCAGAATTTTTTACGTGTCACCCCCTATTCAATGCATCACGATAATGAATTTCAATATCAAACTATAAAAACTTAAACCGAAATTTAAAAATAGTTGTGATTGTTCCATCAAAGTTTTGATTGGCTATATTCTAAAAACATTTGTCAAAAATGTTGCGCCGAAATATGCGCGGAGTTAAGAAAATGTCCTGCCCATCTTGGCACAATTGAACAATTGTTTTTGGGGGAATTTTTAAGTTGGCGTTAGACGTCCATGTTATATATGGTTGTAGACTTTGGGTTTTTCATCAGCCACTGACAAACACGCAGGCCTTGCCAAGATGCCATTCTGAAATCGTAATACGATAAGCGATACGACACGTGACCACTATGTGTGGAAATGGTCACATTAGCTACGAATCTGTCATTCTCAAACATTTGATTTTATGACTTATCGCTTATCGTATACGATTGCAGATTGGCATCTCGACTAGGCTTACTGAGTTCGTAGCGAAGATGCCAATCCCTAATCGCTTTTTTAGCATATCGTAGTTTACTATCTCTGTCACTCCTTGTTTAATTATTAATTAGTCAAATTAGTGGGACAAAGATAGGTTTCGTTCGCGCCTGAGTATTAGATATTCGTATCTTGGGGTGGTACCATGGTAAATCTTGCTCAATGCTACCATAAAATTACCAAATTATAGTCTAACCGCTCCCAACAATGGTCCAAAACTTAATCGACTTCCATTGTACCAGAAGCCCTACCGCGAACTCCAAAGTTCGCAAATTTCGCGGATTTGTCTCTGTCACAGAACAGAAATATTCCGTGGTCTCTGTCATACCAACGAAGGCGTCATTAGAGTGACTGAGACAAATCCCCGAAATTTGCGATCATCGGAGTTCGCAGTAGGGCTCCAGGTGGAATCGATATATTAATCGAATTACACTATTCATAAGCAAAAACTCCTCAAACATAGTAAAATATTTTGGACAAAGCCATAAAGTAATATTGGGACTGATACTTATTGATTGAAATTGTGGACCACAGTTGCAGTCCACAATTTCAACTCCTAAATAAGTATTGGACCATAATTGGGTGGTTTTTCGGTACTGTATGAGGTGATTAGGGGTCGGAATTAAGTATATCGGTATATTTTATGGACGCATGAGCTATGTCAAGTCCACTTGAGAAGTTTTGTTAAAGTTTTGCACCCATAATTCCGACCCCTAATGATGATCGTATTCATTGATGATTTTGAAGTACCTATACAATATTTTAATACCATTAATTTCGATATGATTTCTAATGTTTTTTAGAATTATTTTTTTTTCTTGGGTTAGTGTGGTGAAAGAAATTATGATTCGCCCGTCTGCAAATCTGTTTTGGAGGACTTGAAACCCTTGCTATGACCAGGATTTTGTTTTAACAGATCAATGGTGACTGAGAATGTGAATGCACAAAAAGGAGACCACAACCATTCGCATATAACACTAGAATACTAATAGATCTAGTACACGTATGTCGTTATGTGCATTATTTTCAAATAAAGATAATATAAAAAAAAACGCCGCTGTATCAACACCATCTCCTGGGTGCTTAGGCAAGTGGCCAGTCGCTAACGCTTAATCGTAAATCGAAACGAAAGGCAGGGGAAAGCTAACTGTCTGCCGCACTAATATGAAAGAGTGACTGAGAGGGTAAACTACGATACGCTACTAAACGTTAGCGATTGGCAACATGGCTAAGCATCCTGTTGTTATTACTTCTCGGAATTCTAAAGCTCCACAAACCTTAATGTGGTAACTAATTGCCGTAGCGAGAGTGTTAAGGGCTTAAAGAAAACACAAATCACCACCTTTTTAGTTTTGGTATGAAAATTAGTCACAAAAAATTGCACAGAGGTAAAGGTCTTTCATGAACACAAAATTAGACGTCAGTCATCAGACAGAGAAGTCACGGTGGCACGAACAAAATTTAGCTAGGGACTTCCACTAGATATTATTTTATCGATATGTTATTCTTTTTTATGACAGAAGTTATGGCTTCGAAATCAATTTGTCTAGATTAGGCTTAGTTGTAAGGCAGTCGATAATTAAGCTTACTTTGGATGGAAATTGGTCAAATATGAAAACATGGATAGTTGTTAAAATTGATTTTTATTACAATTTTATAAGTCCTAAAAATATACATACTCGTAAATATTATAGGTAACATTGCTGGCTAGAAATCAGCATATTTAAGCTATTTTCTATTTATCCGCTGAATTTATCAGTTAATATGATATGTCATTCCGAAATGTGAGTCCTTAGTTAATTGACGTTATTGCCACCGCGACCGACTACTAAGTCTGGTCATAATTTTTGTTCATCATCATCATAATCACAAATTTAAGAGCTTTGGTCTTGTCGGTGGAGTTCAAGCCACTCTGTCCTTGTCTCTGCTACTGTTTTGAGCTCCTGATACGTCACTACTTTAACTTTATCATTGGCTTGATCTAAAAATGCACGTCTTGGCTTTCCTCTCTCTCTTCTTTTTTCAATTTTGCCTTCAATTATAGTCTTTATAAAGTCGTCATGACGTATCAGCTGCCCCAACATGTTTCCTCTGTTGTTCTCTATCGTTTTCAACAAGCTTCTTGTCTCACCTACTAAATTCAACACCTCTTCGTTAGTCTTTTTTTCTTTCCAGCTTATACCTACCTTTCATCCTTCTCCATGTCCACATTTCGAAAGCATTTAATCTCTCTCTATCACGCTTAAAGTCCACGTCTCGCTTCCATATAAGGCTATACTCCAAATATAAGTTTTAATAATTCGTTTTCTGATATGGCAAGATAATATATCTTAGACTTAAATAAGTATTTCTTGACATTAAATGCTCTTTGGACCATAGCTATACGAGCTATTATATCTGAAGTACAACTAGAGTTACTTGTTATAATGCTACCCAAGTATTTAAAACTGTCGACTTGTTCAATTAAATTGTTTGTGATTTTTGTTACGAAGTTAAATTTTGTGTAATGACTTTTGCGATCCAACAACGCGCGGCTACATTTTTTTGAATTTGATACCTTTTTGTCTGCCAAAGCTTGTTGGACAGAGTACAGTCGAGGAATTTAATTTCCTACCCATTTCGTACCTTGTCACAGTGACAATCAATATGAAAGGTGCTAGGACTGTCATATTATAGCTACTATGACAAGGTACGAAATGGGTAGGAAATTAAATTCCTCGACCGTACAAGCTATAATAATTATGACTAACTTTCGTCACACAATTGACGCGATCTTGATTTTTGTTTTGATTAAAGTCTTAACTATGTACAATTTTTTTACAACCCTATAGGTATGGATAACTTTGTGTTGTAACACAAAAATGCGACGTTAGGTTTTGTTTTCATATGCCTATGCCCTTCAATATGTTTTTTTTAATCGATCCATGATTCGTACTCGACAACTTTGTTTTATAAATAAAGTTGCCCTTAGTGAAATCAAGGGTTTATAAAAAAAAGTATTGACTCTTGTGATCTGATGTTTATTTCATAGTGTTAATAAACAAGGAGTGTAATTATAGGTAAAGAACAATATTAAAATAGTCCGTAACAAGTAGTAGAAATATTAAAAATATGTGAACAAGGAGTGAAATATATCTGATAAATGTTTAGTGAAGTTAAAGTGTTGATTTTTCATGATCATAACAATATTATACCACGTTACACAAACAAAATAATCCAATCAGGGGCATGATTAATTAATCAGTAAACTTTGGAGTCCCGTCCATATTATTGCGAACAATGATACCTACTCGTATTTGTCTGATCTCTGGTAATGATCTTGCTGGCATTGACAGCCTGGGGCCTATTGCATAACAAATTACAACTAATATTACAAGCGGAAGTCTCTTTCCTATCCCTCTTACTAGAAATAAACTTCCGCGTGTATTACTTGTAATTTGTGCAAAAGGCCCCAGGCTGTCAATGCCAGCAAGATCATTACCAGAGATTAGACAAATACGAGTAGGTATCATTGTTCGCAATAATATGGACGGGACTCCAAAGTTTACTGATTAATTAATCATTTAATCAATAATCAGATTATTTTTTTTAAATGGTGACTATTTCACTTAAAGCTTCGAAATCAAATTTCAAGAACTTATTCGATTAATATCTCTTTAAGAATCACGGGATTAGGTTTTTGATAAGCTTACGCGGGGATATAGATCCAACACGTAGGGGCCCTTTGGAGAAATTTGCTGTGTTGTACACCTGCTGCAACCCATTCATGGGCCCAGCAGGCGTATAGAGACTATAGAGAAGTAATGGAAAAGACTAATGGGCTATGGTGATGGAGGATGGATGAATCAGAGATGGAACTGTAGAAAAGAGGTCCGGACACCTGCAACAACGATTTCTCTTGCTATCGAGGCATGCGGTGACTTGCCGCCGACTAGATGGACCCCTGTAAATGCCGTCATATGAGACAGTGGAGGTCAAAACCGGTGTAGACGGCTCAGGAGTGTAGAGAGGTGTACACACCGCTTCCTGCGCAGTAGCTTGACAGCCGCTGCACCAACTCGCGGCTTATGCTTAATATACTATATTATATACTATATATATGTATTATTGTCATAGTGTAGGTAAACGTATAATATAAAGCCTCTGACAATGCTTATAAAGGTCTTATTAGTTTCCTAATGTTCTTAACATAAGAAAATATGAAATGGAGTTCTTCATAATCTGTAACAAAAAAAAAGAAATCTTTTTTAAAAAATGTCTGAAGTCACCTGGTTGTTCTTAGAGGGTAATATAATAGACACTCAAATGTATAAGTACCTATTTTGCAGTGAAATGTTGACATTTCGTAATCAACTCTTATCTTTGACTCCGTCACACCAATGAATGCGTCATTAGGGTGAAAGATACAGATCTACATAATTAACGATTTTCTAAGTTCACGGCAGGCCTCCTGATTCGATGTCTAAATGCAGTTCCGTGCCGTTTCGATTTTTAGGGCAGCCTCCGCTAGATGGCACGGGTGTCCGCCGAGTGCGCACGCTCGCGGGTCCCGCTCAGTATCAAAATCCGTCGCACGCGCCGGAGCCACTTAGCGCTGTTATTTCTTAGGCCGTGGGTTTTCTGGCCGGCAACCGGAGACGACGTTCGATTGTTTTGTTCGCGAATGTTTGAATGTGGTTTCTCTGACACGTCGCCGGCAGCGGGTAACCGACGACGTGTCAGAGAAATTACCCTCAAACATTCGCGAACAAAACATTCGAACGTCGTCGGCGGCGGACACGCGTCGGTCGCCGGTCGCCGGCCAGAAAATCCACGGCCTTACTAGACGAGCGTCCATTCCGGGTTATCCCCGTCACCTAGCGGAGGCCCTAGCAGCGACGTGATTGAAATTACTCTTTCTCACCCCAGACATAGTGAGGACGCCCACGGGCACCATACCCGCAGCCTTCAGGCCTCTTGGATGCTGCACGTTCTTGAGGAACAGCAACACGAGCTTCCTGTTCCTGTTGTCCATCAGCTCCCATGGCAAGCAGTAGACTTCGTTGGCAAGGGTGTCACTCTGCAATACGTAGAGACTCCGAGGATACACAGAGATTCAGATGGCTGATGAATAATAATATCATCATTCACTGTTGGATGTAGGCCTTTCATATGAACTATGAGGCTGCTATGAGGCACCAAGCTGGCTGGATTTGCCATAGTTGTTCTGATAGTAACGATGATGCTGCTGCCTATCGCCAATCTTCTATAAGCGGATATTCATTGACACTTCGATCCCTCTGTCAACTCTTATGAGTCTTATGACAACCACGAGAAGAATTGGGATTGAGACAAATATATTTTTACTGCCATCACCACGTGACAAATTGAAACCCTACATGTGAAATTAGTTTAAGAACAAAACTTAAAATAATATAAGTAGGAAATTTAAGCGTCAGAAATATC
The DNA here is from genome assembly GCA_025490895.1 of Thaumatotibia leucotreta. Taxonomy (NCBI): domain Eukaryota; kingdom Metazoa; phylum Arthropoda; class Insecta; order Lepidoptera; family Tortricidae; genus Thaumatotibia; species Thaumatotibia leucotreta. The sequence continues at coordinate 48,697 of JALPQI010006463.1, forward strand.
TAGAAGAATCCCAAAATTCTTATGATATAATCAAATCCGCATTCCTACTTCAAAGTTCAGAAACATTCTTACATTCTGTGGAATTACCAATGAGACTAAAAAAACAAAGGCTTTCTTTCCAAAATCATTGGTTTCAAAATGGATTTGTGTATTACAATTTCACGTAGATTTTACTCTCACCTTAGAGCCAACGAGCTCAAAGATCACCGACATCTGTATCAGTTGTTGGTACAAAATTAAAGCCATAATTCCATATCGTGACAATGCTTCGGCAGTCTGCAAAAAACATAGAATAAAATATTCAAGGACAAACAAAACTCGAGGTAAACGAAGCTTGTAAAGACACTTTTACCACTTCACTAGCTCGGAAAAGCTCCCATTATCCTTCGAAATGTGCTTGCAATAGACACATGCTTGCATTAGACATTTTATTCACTAGCGTGTAAACATTTTGACGCTAATATTGAAATTATTCGGGCCGATTTTTATTTTATTGTAGTTTATTTAAAATTTTCCAGATTTGGATATTTTCATATTTTTTCTATTCAGAATCGCGAGCTCTTTCGATCCTCATTAGCAGAAAAAAGTGTCACAAGAATTCGATATTTTTTGTCTTTCACTGAGTTACGGTCGAAGAAAGTGTATGAAAAATAGTAAGTCAATGGATTTTTCTTTGGGACTCTTTTTTATTTCTATCAGGATCGAAAGAGCTCGTGATTCTGAGTAGAAAAAATGTAAATTAGTCCAAATTTGGAAAATGTTAAAAAACTACAACAAGATAAAAATCCACCCATTTAAGAATACATAACTATATAACTAAAGACCGAAGAGCTGGCGACTTCCTCGCACAACGCATCAGTATTGCGATACAGCGACGAAATGCCGCCAGCATCCTCGGTACAATGCCACAAGGGCCAATCTTAGGTATAAATAAATAAAATAAAATAAAATAGCCTTTATTTCTAGCTTTACAAAATTCAATAATCAATAATATTTTCACTTAAAAATTATAATAAATAAAATTTTATATTAAGGTTGGTATTCCGTAAGTAGATTAAATTATTCGCTAGATGCCCATTTGTAGGCAAAGGCCTCCTCCATTTCTTTCCATGCATCCCGATCTTTAGCCGTCCGTGTCCAGGTACCACCCGCGACCTGCGCGATGTCGTCGCTCCAGCGCCGCCGCGGCCGGTGTGCGGGGCGCGTGTCTTCGCGCGGGCGCCAGTGAAGTACTTTCTCGCTCCATCGCGCATCCGTTGTTCTCGCTAGGTGTCCGGCCCAGCGCCATTTAAGCTTACACGCCAGCTCGGCGGCGTCTATTAGTTTTGTCTGCGCTCTGATTTCATTATTTCTTTTTCGATCTTTCAGTCGTAGTCCTAACATGCTCCTCTCGGCTGATCTTTGGAATACTTTAATTTTGTGTATTATATCATTTGTAAAAGACCAAGTCTGACACCCGTAGAGAAGTGTAGGAAGTACCACTGTATCCATTGCTTTCTTTTTCAGTTTTACGGAAAGGCTTGATTTAAATACTTCCTTGAGTGACCAGTACTTTGCCCACGCGGCCTTTATACGTCGTTCGACTTCGTAAGCAGTTCCATTTTCGAAAGATATGTTTTGTCCGAGGTATATGTAATACGCATGGTTAATAGGAGAGGCCTACGTCCAGCAGTGGACTATTATAGGCTGATGATGATGATGATGATATGTAATCATCTACGTACTCTAACGTTCCTGAGTTAGTAGCTATAGGTATTTTATTTCCATTAGTCATAGCGAACGTTTTTCTCTGGTTCATCTGTAGTCCGCATTTTTTACTTTCCGTATCCAGCGCATTTACCATATATTCCAGATCTTTGTGATTTTCCGCTAATAGTACTATGTCGTCGGCGAAACGTAGATGATTCAAGTATTCTCCATTTATACGTACGCCGACGCCTTGCCAGTCCAATTTCCTGAAGATATATTCTAGTAGGCTTATAAATAGATTAGGTGAAACAGGATCGCCTTGTCTCACTCCTCTCTCTATTTTGATAGGATTTCCCTCTCGCTCTAGCTTAACCACTGCCTTGCTATCTTTGTAGATGGTTCTTAAAATATTAATGTATTGCTCTGCTATGCCTTGTTCACTTAGTGCTTGCCATAATGTGTCGTGAAATATGGAATCGAAGGCTTTTGAGTAGTCTACGAACGCTATGTAGAGTATCTTTCCCCATTCTCTATATTTTTCTATTATTTGTTTAAGTGTGAATATATGGTCGATTGTAGAATAACCCTGTCTAAAGCCGGCTTGTTCTCGAGGCTGGTTGAAATCAATGCATTTTGAAATTCGTTTTAGAATGATACTCGTGAACAACTTATACATAGTTTGCAGTAGACTTATAGGGCGGTAGTTTTCAATGTCAGTAGGATCTCCTTTTTTATATATTAATGTTATGATGGAGGTGTGCTAGTCCTTGGGGATTGTATTAGTAAAAAGTATGTCGTTAAATATTTGTGTAAGGGCTGGCGTCAGGGGGTCGACTATAGCTTTGAGTGTTTCGTTCGATATTCCGTCGCTTCCAGGTGATTTCATGGGCTTCAGGCGTAGTATAGCGCTTCGTATTTCAGATTGGAGAAGTGATGGGATCTGTTCTTTTTCAGTTGTACCTGCTGTAATCTTATCGGGTATATTAGATAGAGATCCTGTTTGCTCTGGTTTTTGGTAGAGTCGCTTATAGAAATCCGATGCAATTGTTATTATATCTTCTCTATTAGTTTTTTGGCAAGCTCGTTTTTTCAGTTTCGTGATCCAGTGTTTTTTCGTATCCAATTTCTTTTTTGCTCTCTTGATAGATGCTCTCTCTTCTAACTCTTTTTCTATTATTTTATATCTTAGTTCTTTGGTATTTCGTTGTATTTGTTTTTTAATGAGCCGATATAGTGCAGTTAATTGGTTTTTATCTTGTCTTGTTTTATTATTCTTATTTTTTAACTTATTTCTTTCCTTAATTAAATTCTCAAGATAAGGTGTTAGCAATGGTGGGGTAATTTTATTTATCTGTGGCAAATTACTAATCGATGTTTTGATATTTTGAACGAGATAGTCATAGTTTGTTTGTATTTCTTGCTGTTCGTAGTGCTCTTGTTTCTGTTTAAAAATATTTCTAAGTGATTCTTGCTCTATCGGATTGAAGTGAATTTTTGTTTGAGTTTTTATATGGTTTTGTGGATTTTTAAATTTTTCAGTGGTTAGTGTGGCTCGGACAAGTCTGTGGTCTGAAGGAAAACTAGTATTTATTACTTCTATGTTCGTAATACGCCGCTTGCATTTCGTTGCCAGAATGAAATCGATCTCGTTTCTAACTTTTCCATCCGGTGAGGCCCAGGTCCATCGCTGTTTATTATTTTTCTTAAATGATGTATTCATAACATATAATTGGTGCTCTAGACAAAACTGTAACAGTTTTTCTCCTCTGTCATTCCTTTTCCCGAAACCCCACTGTCCCATGACCCTTTTGTCTTCGCTGGTAGTTTCGCCAATTTTTGAGTTGAAATCACCCATCACAATTAAGTCTTGGTTTGAGTGTTCTAGGGCTAGTCGGACTTCTTGGTAGAAGATATCGACGGCTTCATTACTGTAGGATCCTGTGGGTGCGTAGCATTGAACCATAGTGGTAGCTTTGTTGCCGAGCTTAATGTCCAGGCGTAAGACTCTGTCGGATATTGGTTTGATGTCAATTATATTGAGTTTTAATTCTTTCCTGACGAGAAATCCCACACCGTTTTTTCCTTTTATTTTTCCGCAATAAATGAAAATAAATGAACCATATTCTATCACATCTATTCCTGTTTTTTTTACTTCGGATAGTCCAATGATATCCCATTTTATTTTATTGAGCATATGTTTCAGTTCTAACAAATCTTGTTTCGTTTGCAAGAGATCTAACGTTAAACGTGCTTATGTATATATTTTGTTTCTTTTGTGGAGGGTGCTGGTCATGATCTCCCACGGTGACCGGCCGTATTGGGAGAGGAGAAGGAAGAGAGCCCGGTGATAATTGCTATTGCGAGTTTGGTATAGTGCTTTGAGATTCTTGGCGTGCCAATCTCTTTTCGGGTTCTAATTGAAGGATCGGTTGTCTTAAGACATAGTTATCCATGCGGTTTGGTTTGGTGATCTTCGTGGGCTTTTCGTTTCCGATTCTTGAGTCGGATCGCGCTGCTTCCGGTAAAACTGGTAGAGCTCGTTTCTTTTTATCGTAGCTATGCTTCTGGGTTTGTTGGTTTCGATCCTTGAGAATTACAATTTTTTTTTCTCTCTTAGGTATAGGTTAGGTTAAGTAGATTAGTAAGATTTAATCTATGCACATAAATTGTAGTTTTGAAAATAATTATGGAATAAAAAATTATGCTTGCCATTGGAGCGATTGCGAAGAGTGTAATACATCCAGATATTTGATGAAAGATGAGATTAATGAAGACCGTGATGCCAAATGTCTCAGACATGTCGCCCATGAACCTATGGAATAAAATTATCTTGAAATGGTTTCACATACATCGACTTTTTTGTGACACATACTGTCAACCAATTCGAACCCTAAGCAACTCGAGTATTGAGTAAAAATAGCTGCGGGGGCATTCCACGAGAATGTCGCTTACGTGACGCTTATACTATCTATGGCAGCTACGTTAAATAAATGCTCAAAGTTAGAAAAAACTTTGTGAACGTGTAAGTTAAGTCCCGAAATATTACCACACTAAAACACGGGTTCCTAACATTTTAAGAAGTGCTAAAAGAATCGCGTTACGTAAGCGACATTCTCGTGGTATACCTACTCCTTAGGTACTTTTCCATTTTGACAAGGTTTTATGGGTAGCATTGTCTCAAGCAGCAATTAGTTAGTCGAGTGTACAGCAAGTATATTTAAAAATCTGTATTAGTTTGTTTCCATGGTAAGTTGAATACAAAGATATGTATACGCCTGGACATTACAAAATTATGTAACCGTTTAAGTTAGTAGCCATGTTTGATTACCTACTTTAATACAGGCCCAAATAATGTATTAGCACGAATAATACGTCAAATGGTACAAATGTATGTACACTCTGACACGTAAACAATGATGGAAACGTTTTGATTCATGTTTATACCGGCAGATTGGCAAGAAATTGTTACATTGGGTAGGTACCTAAGTAATAGAGGGTCATTTGCATACTACCGCACTATAATACAAAAAAATCGTGAATTTATAATAAATTAACAAAATTTAACAATACTTATATAGAAGTATCCAAATATTTTAATTGGTAAAACCATGTAAGGTGGAAGTACTAGTGCGCAATATGTCAACAGATAATATTTATTTGAATCAGATATTTTGCTCATATATATATAAATGTGCATAAAGTGTGTACATAAGCTATAATGACGAGTATTTATTAATACCTTAGGGACTTACTCTTTAATCATCCGGTCGTGTTGTATCAGATTCTTCAATAGTTTAAACGCTCCTTCGTTATATTCCCGAGTACACGATTCCTCTGACTGACCCTCCAGTCTTTGTGGCCGTGGAAAGGTTCTCATTTTATTGACCAATATGTTGAAATGACCCAAAACGTGAAAAACTATTACAGAAACCAACAAATCCAGGATACAAAACGTACAACCACACACGTACTATACATAGAAATTCAATATTAAAACTATAAAAAAAGCAACCGTATCCGTGTATTGGTCTATAAAGAAAAAATAATTAACAGAGTGCACGAAAGTTCCATTTACTGGCCTGTTTTCTATGTCATTAAACATGCCCGATTGGATGTTCAAAAATAAAGGTACTGCATTAAATGTTACTGGCCCAGAAATGCACTGAAAGAAAATTATTACTGTCGCAATTGTGCAAATTTTAGTAATTCGCCGATGTTCCTAAAAATTTAAAAATCATTATTAGAAATACACTATTCGTTTTTAATTCCGCAAATATAATGTAATTTCCATTGATATAGTTAGTAAGCAACTACAACCGGAAAGAATTGAATAGCGATTACGAATTAGCGACAGTTGATCTTTAGTATAATAAAAGGCAAAGGAAAATACATGACATTCAGCGATAACCAGAGATCGTACAAATGGCTGACATTGTTTGCAATAATATGGTCATGACTCCAAAAGTTCGAATCATGTCCAATTTTAATGCAAAACAATGACTCAATTTCGTCGCTATTCTTACTCAAGCTCGGATCCGCAGCTATCAATTTATATTGAAGCACTGTTTTCTCACAGCTTAGCCTAAACTATTAACTTCAGCCCTCTGGTTCCCGTGGGAGGTGCCCTCAGACCTCCGGCTCTTGGGTTGATAGACTGACAGCTAGAGTTAACCCCTTTCGGCCGTAAGAGGCACCCTCGGGCCTTCGGCATGTGGTCTGTGGCCTCGGACTTGTGGCCCTCGGCTCTCAACAATCAACTACTAGCTTCAACCCTCGGGTTCCTGAGAGAGGTACCCTCGGGCCAGCCCTCGGTTTGATCGACTGCTTGTGTTAACTCATTTTCATCAAATGATTGTTGCAGATACGGAATTGAGTAAGTAAAAGTCTTCGCACATTATAACAACTCCACGTAAACGCAGCAGCAACTCTATTCACGCTTTCAATGAGTAGTCAACTGGTTGATCCACCCAATGGTCACCAATGGACAACGCGGCGTGAACGAGTGGGCAATGCAAATGGTTGATCGATTCTCGTCAGTCGCCAACAATGTGTGGATAATGTGTGACGAACGTGTCGGGGTTGACTTTTAACTTACAATTAAAAGTCAACCCCGACACGTTCGTCACACATTATAGACCACTCGTTATACACCGTATACAATTTTTTTGTAATATTAAACTTAGAACATATGACTGTTTATCAATATTTGGCATAGAGTCTAGTCACCGTTGAGTTGTTCTATTCGTAATATGCTCCACCTAACCTGATAACATTATAGCGACGATTTATACGATCTCGTCAGGCGATAACTCAGTACGTCACTGTAGGCTTAGCATATGATTGGCGCGACAGACGAGAAGTCTATCCTATCTAGCGGCGACATACTGTCGCACCAATCATAATAGGTATGTGAAAGCTATTGAGTGTTTAGTTATTGTAGCTGTGTGGTGGCTTACCTTAGTGGCGAATTCAGTTTCGTTCTCATGATGGATTAAATGAAAGTGTAATACAAATTTTTCCACGAGTAAACGGTACTTCTTTTGAAATCTTAATGTCATTCGCGTCTGAAATAAAGGTGAGCGTACATTTTTCAGCCATTCGCTGAAAATTTTTTCGTGGTCACTTTTCAGTGCCGGATTTAGAAATTTGCCGCCTATAGGCCATTTATATTTTGCCGCCCCTATCCACTGTGCTAATTTGAATAATTTGTTAGGAAAATTACGAAGAAAGTCGAAACGTAAAAAAGCTTCGTACATTAGTCGTATAGGAACATTTGGGCACTTTGGCAGGTATTTCATTTCACAGCCGTGTGTGCGTACCGGAGCGTTCGTAGCAGGAAAGGAAATCCAGCATCCCTACTGCGAACTACGTCGAAGGCGTCATTAGAGTGACGGAGACAAATCCCCGAAATTTACGAACTTCGGTGTTCGTGGTAGCAGGCCTTCTCCTACTTTGTACACGAACTTTTAGCTGGTATGACAGTGGAGGGATGGACTCCTTTTTTTTTTCGTGGGGAAATGCGTTACGCATACCACCCGGGCGCGGAGGACGGACCCGGGTGGTTATGTGGGACTCCCAGGGCTACTGAGGCCCTGGTCTACCCACTAAAACCCCACGGTCTGCCGCCAAGACGCTTTAAGGTTAGGTCACGGGTACGCCTGAGCACACTTCCGCGACCTCGCAGCGGCTGTCCAGGGCTCTGGACCCATCTCCGGAAGGAAAAATCCCTCCTTCCCTCCTCCTCGTTGCGCGCGACGCATGGCACACGCACTGCTACTCAGGGACCCTTGTGTAGTTGTCTTAAGGGGGAAGTCGGCGGTCGTATGCCAACCGCCGGCGTCCCACACGCTTGCGGCGCATTGGCTGGGAGGCCGGATCTTCCTCCCTGCCGCGCTCCGCTGCCGCCTCCTGCGACATTACATCCTCGCAAAAGGAGGCCATTGCCTTCCATGACCTCTCACCTTGGAGCATTGCTTCCACCACAGCTACCAGGGAGAGGTCGTTACCCACCTCGGCCACAAGTCAGTGGCGTAGCGTGCCTTGTCGGGGCCCCGTATAAAAATTTTTGGGGGCCCTTATATGGAGGTAATATAAATTAGAAAGTTTTTATTATTTTTCCTTACACACATTGGGGGCCCCCGTGACCCGGGGGCCCCGTATAATTGATACGGCAGATACGGCAGTAGCTACGCCCCTGCCACAAGTGCTGCATCCTGTTCCACCCACGCCGGGTATACTGCCAGCGTGTGTAGCGCCGTGTCTTCGGCGTCGCCGCAATGGTGGCACTGCATCGTCGATTCCCTTCCCGCCATCCTACACAGGTATCTCCCGAAGCAGCCATGCCCCGAGAGGATCTGGGTAAGGTGGAAGGAGAGGAACCCCTTCTCTCTTCCGACCCAGCTCTCCAGTACGGGCCGAATAGCTCCGATAGTCCAGTGGCCTGCACTCGGCGTCTCCAGTCGCTCTTTCCATTTACGGAGGAGCACTAGACGAGAGTCGAGTCTCCATCGTCTGACCTCCTCGGGGAGTGGATAGTTCCCCGTAGCCCGCGCTTCGGTGACATGCCAATAAATGTCAGCCAGTACCGTTGCGTCAAGGTCCCAGGGTGGAGTTCCCGCCAGGACGCACGCTGCCTCGTAGGAGACGGTCCGGTATGCCCTCGCCATCCTAGCTGCCATGACCCGCTGCGGCCTCCGCAATTGGGTCTGATTTTGGGCGTCAGCCCAGATAGGTGCCCCGTACATGGCCATGGACCTCACATATTCACACCTATTAATGCGACGTTTTTCTGATTGTTTCTTTAATTGTTAATAATCAGGTAACTTTCTTTAATTATGTTTGTTGATTAATTGTAAAAAATACTGAAATGTCGTCTGTTAGTGCACTTTAAATAATTTACAAAAAAACGCGATTCCAATTGATTAGAAGGTTTCATTATTCACAAATTGATTTTTAATTATTTATCGTTACAATTACTGTTTTTTCGATTTTGGTCCCACCTGGTAGCCATATTTGGTAGATAGCTACGAAATAAGAAACGTGTTTTCCTATCTTGTGGCCAGCTACCAAATGGGAACGATTCTTTTATGCTCCAGTGGGCGATGCTGATTTAATCATTTCGTAAATTATTTCTATTGAAGATTGAAAGTGAAAGGCTGTAATTTCAAAAACTTTTATTAAAGTTTTTATTCTTTTTGGTCGCAAGAAAATTGATGTTCATGGGTGTATTTGATGATGCTGTATGCTGTAGTGTAGTACGCGGAATCCTTTTCCAAAAAAGATCGCTATACACTGCAGTTTGTAAAATACCTGACGCAAAGATTAAACGCCAGCTACTTCCCAAGACTTCAGAATTCCCGTTTCATTGCCAGCTTCGAATCAGGAATATTTTTCTTATTTAAAAGCCAGCTACCAAACCAGGCTACAAGATCCGGCTAAATAATTACTATTTTGTAGTCGGCTTCGAATCAGGAATATTTTACTCATTTGGAAGCCAGCCATGAGCTACTGGTTACAAGATAGAACTAAAGGTTGTTTTCTATACATACATCATACATCATCAGCCTATCATAGTCCACTGCTGGACGTAGGCCTCTCCTATTAACTATGCGCATGGACGCATTAGGATTCACAAGTGCTTTGCGGTGAAGGAAAACATCGTGAGGAAACCTGCATGCACCTGCGAAGAAATTCAAGGGTGTATGTGAAGTCCTCAACAAGTACTAGGCCAGCGTTGGGACCACGCAAAATAGGCACGTTTGATGTCGAGTTGCGGAAAAATGGCCAGAATACAACAACAACAACACGCTGGGCAAGCGGATTGGCGATCGCAGTAATGTGTCCACTATACGAGGGCTGTTTGATAAGTAACCGTTTTTTAAAGTTGTGAATGTTACTGGCTGAAAATAGGTATACAACCTTTTTAAGGCATTCTTCATGGGCCAGTAAATAAAAAAAAAACATGCCGTTCTTTTGTTTTTTTTTTCATTACCCGTCTGTCAAATGAGAGCATTCGTTTGTAATTGCAAGTATGGAGAAAGAACAGTATCGGTCGGTAATTCGGTTTCTGTTTTTGGAAGGTAAAACTTGTGACGAGATAAAAGTAAAGTTGCAGGCTGTTTATAAGGACTGTACTCCTTCTATGACTACCATAAGATATTGGTTTAATGAATTTAAACGTGGTAGAACATCCGTATTTGATGAGGATCGTCCAGGCCGGCCGATTGAGGTGACTACGGAAGAAATGGTGAAAAAAATTGAAAATATTATACTGGCCGACCGACGAATAAAAGTGAGAGATATTGTTAACATTGTAAATGTTTCTATCGAGCGAGTACAGTATATAATAGAAGAGAAATTGGGCATGAAGAAGGTATCGGCGAGGTGGGTGCCGCGTTTACTCACCGAAGAGCATAAACTGAAGCGAGTGACTACTTCGAAGTACTGTTTGGCCAAGTTTCAAAAAAATTCAAAGGAGTTTCTGCGTCGTTTCATCACGGTGGACGAAACATGGATCCACCATTTCACTCCGGAGACGAAGGAACAATCGAAGCAGTGGATTTTACGAGGTGAACCTGCTCCTAAGAAGGCGAGAACCATCCCATCGACCGGAAAGATCATGGCCACCGTGTTTTGGGATTCGCAAGGCATCATACACATAGATTACCTAGAAAAAGGTAAAACGATCACTGGGCAATATTATTCTAACTTACTTTGCGAATTCGACTCTGCGTTGAAGAAAAAACGGCCCCACTTAACTAAGAAGAAAATTCTCTTCCACCATGACAACGCGCCAGCTCATTCGTGCAAACTTGTAGCAGCAAAATTAAAAGAATTACGGTATGAATTGGTGCCGCACCCACCTTATTCACCAGATCTGTCTCCGTGCGATTTTTTCTTATTCCCAAATCTGAAAAAATGGCTCGGCGGAAAAATATTTTCGTGCAACGATGACGTCATTGCCGCTACAGAGGCCTATTTTGACGAGTTTCAGAAGTCCTATTTTTTGGGCGGCTTACTGAAACTAGAATACCGTTGGCAAAAGTGTATAGAGCTACAAGGAGATTATGTAGAAAAATAAATTAATACTTTTCAAAAAAAAAGTTTTTTTCTTCTTAAAATCGGGTACTTATCAAACAGCCCTCGTAATGACGCTGCTGCCCATCATCAATCTTTTATCAAATAATGGTCAGTAACACTTCAATCCCTTAGTCGACTCTTACGACACCCGCAGGAGGAGTTGGGGTGGTGACAAATGTATTTTTACTGCCGTCACCACACGGCACATTTTCTATAATTGTTAATTATCACATAACTTTAAAGCCAAATAATATTGACTTGTGGTTTTATTGTAAAATTGATTGATTTCATAATTTAATGACAAACGGGTCTTAATCGCGTAAACTTACGCTAATTTTTATCCTGACGTTTCGGGCATGACGTTACACCCGTGGTTGCAGGCAGACTGGCGAGAAAATGTATCAACACCTTCGAGCTGCGCGGGTTTTTCGAACTACCCGCACTTGATCTTGATTATTCTACTCTAATCTCCCACTGTATCAGTCACAGTACGAGTATGTTGGTTAAAATTGACTTTTCCATGCTATTGAACTCTCCTAATCACTCACTTTGTATGAGGGGATACATTATTTTATAGATATTTCGATGTTGGTACTATGTTACTGAAAGTTCATCGTAATGGTTGTTAGACTCGGTCGTTCCCTTCCATCCTGTATAATTCTTCCGCCACGGCCGAAGTTTAAAAAAGTTCGCTTCTACTCTGCCGCTTATAAAATCTGCCAAATTATTTTATTAACACCAACAAAATTTTTTTTGCTGCCAAATCTGCCGCCCCTAAAATCTGCCGCTCTAGGCCATGGCCTACTTGGCCTACTGGTAAATCCGGCACTGTCGCTTTTACAATTTTGTTATATGAAACAAATAAACGCAGAAATTATTTTAAAGACTTAGAGCCAATTGCAAAACAATTGTACATAATTAAAGGCCTTTCATGATTTTTGTGTTTTTTCTGACAGTTTTTGGCAGCGAAAAAGGGCGACAAATTCAAATGTTCTATGATGGGTGATCAACAATACGAATTAACTTATATATCTTTTAAATTAAATTTTTGCCCCCTTTGCTGCCGAAGGTTGTTGGAGAAAGTATTTCGCATAGGTTAGTTTGTATGACGAACTTGATATTTGTTTTGATTAATAAGCCCTTAACTAAGTGTATTTTTTCCAATCGATCCAATTACGAGTATACATTATTTTAAATAAAGATCGTATCTTAGGCCGCCGTCGTTTCGGGCGAAAACGACCACTCCCGGTCATTTCTCAGAGCGTAACCGGACATCTCATTGATCTGGTCACGTTTTTTTGGAAGTGGCTGAATGGTTTGAGGTTGGTTTTGGTTGTCTTATAGAGAAACGGGTGCTGTATCTGACGACCGAAAATGGTACCAAAAGATGCAGCCACTTCCAAAAAACGTGACCAGATGAATGAGATCCGAACACACCATTCGAACGCCGCGGGCGACGGGCCGAAACGACTACGGCCCTACTCTGCGTCTCCACCAGAGATGTGCGAGGATGTGTTTCCATACGAAGGACTATTAATGACTCGAGCGAGGTGTCATTTGTATGGAAACACATCCTCGCACATCTCTGGTGGAAAAGCAGCCTTAAACAGATTCAGACAGTGACACGAGGTTGCTAAGAATGGTGACAGTTTTTATAGTTCATTTTGGTTGCAGTCCACGATATAGGTACTCACAAGCATTACAAAGGTCATCAAAATGGATAAGTAATCGTGTGCCATTTCCATAAAAAAATGCGTTTTCATTTTGTGTTTAACCATCATTATACAGGAGGACTCCGTGTAGATCAATATCGATATCATCATAATGTGATACACGGACTCCAAGCGGGTGCGCATAGAACGGGGCCCGAAGACTTCGTTCGGCCATTGCGCGATCGTGGTGAGAGAGGTACGGAGTAGTCTCATGTAGGCCAAAGTGAATACGTCGGACGACGGCCTGAAATAGTTTTAATAATTAGCTGATACTCAAACTCTAGTAGCATTTTTATGCAGCAACATATCACATCATTTGCCTATAATCAGTCTTCTGCTGGACAAAGACCGATTCTATTACATACTAGTGACCCGCCCCGGCTTCGCACGGTTACAATACAGGATGCTTAGCCAAGTTGCCAATCGCTACCGCTTGGTAGCGTATCGTAGTTTTTCCCTCTCTGTCACTCTTGCATATTAGTGCGACAAAGACAGTTAGCTGCCTGTCGCTTACGATTGACGTTTAAGCGCTAGCGATTGGCAACTTGGCTAAGCACCCTGATACTCTTAAAAGTAAAAAAAAATAATAATAATATCTTGGGACATCTTACACAAATCGACCTATTTAGTCCCACGGTAAGCTCAATTAAGGCTTGTGATGGGGTAACAGGCGATGATATATATAATAGATAGATAAGTACATATAGATACTTAAATACATAGACAGTCAAGACCAAGGAACAAACATTTGTGATAAATAAATACACAAAGAATGCCCTCGCCGGGATTCGAGCCCGGAACCTCCAGCTTCGTAGGCAGGGTCACTACCAACTAGTAGCCTAGGCTACGGAGGCTGACAAGTCTCTTCAATCATTCTATCTATTTAAAAAAACACGTCAAAATCTGATGCATACTTTTAAAGATTTAAGCATACATAGGGATACTTCAAGGGAAGATTAGTGAGGGTAGGAGCGCCGGTCCAAGAAGGCACTCTTGGTTGAGAAATCTTCGTCACTGGTTCACTTCTAGCACTCGTGGATTATTCCGTAATGCAGTCAACAAAGTTAAAATAGCCATGATGTTGTCCAACCTTCGTTAGAAGAGGAACCAGAAGAAGAAGAAGGGATATCGGGACAGAGAAAGCAACTTTGTCTTATATTTACTACA
>JALPQI010006464.1:0-67102 GCA_025490895.1 Thaumatotibia leucotreta
GATATAATATCGGAAATCAACTTAAAAATTGCACTAAAAACTTGAAAATAAAATAAGTAAAAAAAAGTTTTAAGTTAAACGGTTTTTATTGCACCAAAAACTAGAAAATAAAAATTAGTTATACCTACCCGTAGATGCTACTTTCTGTAGATTACTCATGTGAAACTATTATCACTGTAGTCTTCCCAAGTCGGATGCTGAAAGCCACGTTTAGTCTCTATGTCAGTGGATTAAGCGTTACCTAATCGGAAACTTTTACCACACTAAAATAAAAACGTGGGGCGTTATTATAAAGAAACATACATTACAAGTTCAAAATATGTAATTGTAGCTTTTATTTTGCAATTAATCATCCATCTGTTCCAACGCTTCTACAGAGATAAATAGCTTTTATCAAGGCCAGAACAAAACTTATTACACTATAGCTGTCTTGATTTCTGTGTGTTCTTAAGTAACTATAGTGACTTAATCATAATTGCGTACGCCCCACGTTTTTATTTTAGTTTGGTAAAAGTTTCCGATTAGGTAACGCTTAATCCACTGACATAGAGACTAAACGTGGCTTTCAGCATCCGACTTGGGAAGACTACAGTGATAATAGTTTCACATGAGTAATCTACAGAAAGTAGCATCTACGGGTAGGTATAACTAATTTTTATTTTCTAGTTTTTGGTGCAATAAAAACCGTTTAACTTAAAACTTTTTTTTACTTATTTTTTATGAATTAACATTGGCTTACTATTAATTTCTACTTCTACATTAGGTGAAAGATCTTTCAATACTTTATATGGGCCAAAGTATATGCTATCTAACTTATTACCTACTTCATTTTTTATTAATATTAAATCATTGGGCTTATACATTATGGGTTTTTGATTACAATCATATTTTTCTTTTCGTTTAATTTTTGACTTAATTAGGTTTTCTCTGGCCTCTTTTTGAGACACTTGTAGTCTAAATTTCAGCTCTTTAGGGTAGCTTTCGTGATTATACAAAGGTTCTACAATGTCATGTGTCAAATTACTAGGAAGTGAGCATTTCCTACCATATACAAGTTCAAAGGGTGTGTACTTAGTTTCAGTGTGAACTGAAGTGTTAAAAGAAAAACTCCAAAAAGGCAGCCAAGTACTCCATGTTTGTGGATGTTTTTCTGACTGTATGCGTAAAAAAGCAGCCAAATGCTTATGTGTGTTTTCCAGCGCACCTATACTCTGATGGTGGTAGGCAGTAGAGTTAAGTTGCGATATATTTAGAAGTTTACTTACCTCTTTAAAAGTTGTTGAAAGAAACTCGGTTCCCCTGTCCGTTGCTATCCGCTTTGGAATGCCATACCTAAGTAAAAAATTGTTGACAAGTACTCGAGCAACTTCCTCGCTTTTCTTTGAAACCAATGGATACGCTTCGATATATTTTGTTAATTCGCATTGTACTGTCATTATGTATGAATAATTATGGTCATCGATTTCAAGTGGTCCCACCAAATCTAAGAAAATTTTTTCAAACGCATACGTAGCGGTGGTTGTAATAACCATGGGTTCTTTTATCGGAACTGAATACTTATGTTTTTGACATTTATCACATGTCCTTACGAATTTCCTTATATCATCCTCCATATTAGGCCAAAAATAATATTTCTTAACATTGTTATACATCCGTCTCATACCCGCGTGGCCACTAGTGGGTAAGAGATGGAAATCATTCAAAATTACCTTTTTCTGATCTTTATCGTCTACTCTTATCACATCTTTCAAAATACATAATCTCAAATTCGAACTGTAGTTTGACTTCTTTAACTCTTGCATTAATTTCTCTATAAATATAGAATTATTTTTATTTTTCTTTATGTATAATACGTGAACATTTATTTTTCTACAAAAATTATCTAGCTCTTTCACAAATTCGGCTGGCGACAGTTGCGATGAAGACACTAGAAATTTAATATATAATATTTTATTTTTAGAATCATAGAGAAATATACCATTTTCAACACATTCTTGTCTTTGATGTAATCTTTTGAACAATTCTTGCCGCGTCAAAAACTGTATTTCAACTGACTCATGCGGTTTACTATGTGTTTCCACGATTTTCGGTTGATCAGGCCGATCATCGGTAGAATCAATAGTCTGCCCAGAAGTAGCTGAAATCTTCCTAAACTGTGACCTAGTCATTACGTTAATACTTTCATTCATTTCTTTCAATTCATCGCTACTTAAACAAATACGTGACAATGCATCAGCCGGTCCGTTAGGGTCTCACCAAACCAATCGACGCGGAGTCGGCTTTCGCCGAGTGTTTTACACCACACTATTCGTATTTAGCCGATCGACCGTCTCCGCGGTTGAACACCTGCGTTAAGCAGTCTCATCCTCCTTACGGCCGTAGAAACGCTCGATCGGCTGCGATTTGCTACCGCAACAGTTGTAAAGCGGCGGTCGGCTCTCCCGTGCTCCGTCCTGCCGTCGAGACGTCAGACAGCACGCGTACAGCCGCTGAGTCCGACGAACAGATAGATAGGACAGCGGGTGATCGGCAATCGTAAATCTCACTTTTGGAGACTAGTTGTTAGTAACTAGTTTGAAATTGAACAGACGTGTATGATTACGACAGTATTACTTCGTGTTGTCAGATCTATTGCAGATTTTAATGTGGGTAATAATTCAAATGAATAAATACAAACGCATCAGTAGCTACTTCGGCCGTCATCGGCTCTTTTCGGCCGTCGTCAGCTATGTTCGGCCGTCGAAGACGCTGAACGGCTTCCGCCAGCTCTGACCGGTCCTTATCGTAGGTACTCGGCCGTGATCGGAGCCGTTCAACTCTTTCCGGCACCGTACGGCGGTATTAGGAGATTTAGGAATGCGAACGTGTGCGTTAGGCTGCAAACGGGGTCGTACGAATGCGAACAGCTTTACGGCATAACGCCGTTTTCCCGTCGAAAGACGTCGTTTCGCGTGGGCCGAGCCGATTTACGATGTCCTCGCTCTTATTGCGTTGACATAAAGCTTTTTCCGTACGCGATTAGACGAAACGGCGTCGACTAGTTTGGTGAGACCCTTATCCGATCCTTTTACATACTCTATTTTGAAGTCGTACTCCTCTAGCGCGAGCCTGAACTTAAGCAGTCGGCTAGATGGATCGCGCATGCTAAATAAATACACTAATGGTTTGTGGTCCGTTCTAATTATAAATTTACGACCATACAAATAAGGTCTAAAATGCTTAATACTCCATACGATCCCGAGTAACTCCTTATCTATTGTCGCGTACCGTTTTTCAGCTTTATTTAATGTTCTACTAGCAAATGCTACTGGCCTATCGTCAAAATTACTCAAAGTCGCGCCCAGCGCGAAGGCCGATGCATCTGTTTGCAATATAAATATATTTTTTTCTGACAAATCTGGGTATTGCAATACTGGTGCTGAAGTTATAGATTCTTTTAATTTTTCGAAAGAATTTTGACAGTTAGTGTCCCAATTAAATGTTACATTTTTACGTGATAAATTGTTTAACGGAAGAGCGATTTTCGCAAAATTACGAATAAATTTACGATAGTAATTAGCAAAGGCAACAAATCGTTTTACTTGGTTGGAATCCGTAGGCGTCGGATAATCTTTAATTGCTCTTATTTTTTCTGGATCGGGTAACACGCCGTTAGATGACACTACGTGTCCTAGATAAAGTATTTCTTTCTTTAAGAACTCGCACTTACTTGGATTTAACTTAAGGTTGACTTTTCGTAATCTTTTAAATACATCCAATAAATTTAAATTGTGGCTATCTAGATTTTTCCCAAAAACTATCAAATCATCTAAATAAATGAGACATTTGTCGTATGTCAAGCCGGACATAGCCAAATTCATCATTCTCGAAAAGGAATTCGGTGAAGTTCGGAGTCCTTGAGGCATACGGGTCATGCGAAATTGACCAGAAGCAAAAGCTGTGTAATTTCGACTATTGACATCAAGGTTACATTGATAATATCCGTTAGCTAAGTCTAAATGTGTAAAATAAATGCTTCCTGATAATGAATCTATTATTTTGGTAATATTGGGAAGTGGGAATTTATCGTCCTGGATGCAATTATTTAACTTCCGGTAGTCTACAACAATACGCCATTTTTTCTCACCACTTTTATCTACTTTTTTTGGAACAATTAGTAGTGGGCTAGACCATTCACTCGAACATTCCTCGATTATACCTTCTTCTAGCATACTTTTCAACTGACTATCTATATTTTTTTTTTGAGCATGCGGTAATCTATAAGGCTTCGTGTAGATGGGACTAGTATTATCTTTTAATATTATTGAATGATTGTAAATATCTGTGGTTGTTAACTTGTCACCGGGTAAATAAAAAATATCTGAAAATTTTGCACATTCATTTTCTATGTAAATTTGTTCCTCCTTGTTGAGGTTTTCTAAGTTTAAATGAGAAAATAATGACTTTACACGATCGACACTCTTGGAGTCGCATTTATCAAAATAACAAATATCATAATCACTTGCCATATGGACGACAAGTTTTAAGCTATCTAATTTAATCTCTTTTTCAGTTGTGTTCATTATTTTAATTGGTAATTTTCCATTGCAAGGTCTAACAATTGAACTAGCCAAAAATATTCCATCTTGCAGTTCTAACGAATATACTATGCAATCTTCTTGTAAGTTAGTAGTCACAAAATGTAAAGATTCAGTTCTGGGAGGAAGATAAAAATAAGTTCTATCATTTTGAAATGGTATGCAAACTTTCTCGTTCCTAATTGATACTAAGGTCAATTCCATGTTGTCTAAATCTATCAAAGCCTTATATTTTTTAAGAAAATCTTTGCCTATTATTCCGTCCCACGTGGTTGAGTAGAAGTCATCAAAAATATAAAACTTATGTTGAAACACTTGGTCACGTTCCGCTAATTCAATGAAAGCATATCCGATTGCTTGTTTCGTACCGCCAATTCCATTAATAATTGAGTTGTCTTCATAAATAGGAATATCTAATTTCAAAGCAATCGCTAACTTCAAACAACATATCGAAGCCCCGGTGTCACATAACAATAATTGTCTTTTATTTTTCACATGGAAATAAACTAAGCATGTATCATCGGTTGCAAATATAGATTCGTTATTCACGAAAAAACTGATTTGGGGTGACTTTGTTATCAGTTTCAGCTACATAAATATTACGATCATTGCGATATCCATTGTTTCCACGAAAAGGGTTTGGCTTACCTCGATATACTTGGTAATTCCGGCCTCGATGATTGCTCTGGAAATGGTAGCCTCCTCTGCCAGCTCCTCTGCCCCTAGGGTGGTATGCTCCACTTGCACCTGCACCTGTAGTCCAATGTCCAGGGTAATGCAGTGTCCTGGCACCTGGGGAGTAGTGTGGTTGCCCTCGGTAAGAACCACGGCCTCGAGCGTAACTTCTACTGAAATAATTATTTTTACGATGGTTAAAAGTATATACCTCACTTGCTGTAATGTGCGAACTCGTCTCCTCGTCCTTCGCACCCTGTATAGCATCCTTTAAAGAGCTATAATCACGCGCCGAAATAATTGTACTTACTCGACGATTGCGCAATCCGTCCGCGAATCTTTTAATCGCCTGTTTTTCGTTTAAACCCTTCAATACATTAAATGTATTGGAATCACCGTCTGATTGCGCGATCGTGAGATCTACGAACATTTTTGACAACTTTTGGCCAAAATCATCAATTGAAGACTCTCCTTGTCTTAGCGTTTGGAGACTATTTTGAATAGCAGTGGCAGATTTTTTAGGCAACAGCAGTTTTTTCATGTCCTTTATTAAGTTTTCGACAGTAGTATATGACGAGGACAACTTTAATTTAGCTACCTGCGTCAGTCTATTTTTTAAAACAAAATGTATGAGCTGCTGTTTTGCTTCACTTTTAATCGTAGACTCGTAGTACTCTATAGAGTCTATTAATTGATTAATCGCAACTTCATCATCAGTCATGGACGGTATTAAAGAAAGCGCTATTTTTAAATTGAATTCGCCCATGTTTGGATTTTTCGTCGACACCGTATTTGAACTTGTATAATTTTTGTGACAAAATTGTTCTATCTGCCTATATAAACTATTAATATGCTCACAATAACTCTCAAGTGAAATCTACTAATGAAATGCCCAGTAACTTTGACAATAATTATTTTATTATCTTAACTTATGTATCGATACATCTCAATATTCTCAACCACAATTCACGACCAACCACAGCACAAACAAAAGACAATCTATATCTACTACTTTTTTTAAACATTGAAATTGGCGCCAATGCGCAAAATCTGTAACCTGCACAAAGGTTAGTTACCTACATTTCTCGCTACAATAAAATATAAATTATAAACTTAAAATATTAATTATGTTTTATACATATTAAAATGATATGGAATATTATAAATAACAATACATTAATTTAAAATGAATTGGTCAAAGGTTATTTATAATATTCCTCTTTTTTTTTAAACAGTCTTCATCACCCTAGACCATGGTATTTTCAATTTTGCTTTCAAATGGAATCCCTAGACTAAGCGTGTTAAAGTTGCTTTAACCTTGTAAATAATCCAGTGTTAATGGTTTAGTCACAACTACAAAACAAAATATGAATTGATATAGCTATTTTACTTACAAAATTTAATGAAACCTATATATTAAGAATTTCAACCAACTAATTTTATCAACTAGTTATTAATGTTTTAGGCTGAAGTCTTACAGTTCGCCCATCCTGATAAAATTATCGCGTCCTCGTGATAGGATTAAAATTTAAATTTTACAGTTGTGGTTATCTTATAATCTATAATATCTAACATAATTTGTATTTCTGCAAGTAGTGAAATACTAATGACATAAATCAAGGTAGTTTAGCTGTAGTCAGTACATTTTTATTTTCTATAATTTACTTAAACATGCACGCACATGTCTCTGACGGTCGTACATAAAAGAATACATAAACTTCTACACGTACACATATCTATTAGCCGTGCCTAGTAACATATAAAAATATACACGTACGCGTCTCTGACGGTTGTGCTTGCATGAATATATAAATTTCTACACTTACACAATTCTGATAGCCGTGCCAAGTAATATACACAAATATACACGTACCTACGCGTCTCTGACGGTCGTGTCTACATGAATACATAAATTTCTACTCGTACACAACAACTCTGCCTAGGAATATACACATATATACACGTACGCGTCTCTGACGGTCGTAGCTGCATAAATACATAGATTTCTACACGTACACAACATTTCTGATAGCCGTGCCTAGTAATAAACAAAATATTCCCGTACGCATCTCTCACGGTCGTGCCTGAATAAACACAAGAATAACTACACGTACACATCTCTGATGGCCGTGTCTGGTAATGTACACGTACGCGTCTCTGATGGCCGTGCCTGAATAAATACAAAGATATCTACATGTACACATCTCTGATGGTCGTGCCTGAATAAATACAAGGATATCTACACGTACACATCTCTGATGGCCGTGCCTGAATAAATACAAGGATATCTACACGTACACATTTCTAATGGTCGTGCCTGAATAAATACAAGGATATCTACACGTACACATCTCTGATGGCCGTGCCTGAATAAATACAAGGATATCTACACGTACACATCTCTAATGGTCGTGCCTGAATAAATACAAGGATATCTACACGTACACATCTCTGATGGCCGTGCCTGAATAAATACAAGGATATCTACACGTACACATCTCTAATGGTCGTGCCTGAATAAATACAAGGAAATCTACACGTACACATCTCTGATGGCCGTGTCTGAATAAATACAAGGATATCTACACGTACACATCCCTAATGGTCGTGCCTGAATAAATACAAGGAAATCTACACGTACACATCTCTGATGGCCGTGTCTGAATAAATACAAGGATATCTACACGTACACATCCCTAATGGTCGTGCCTGAATAAATACAAGGATATCTACACGTACACATCTCTGATGGTCGTGCCTGAATAAATACAAGGATATCTACACGTACACATCTCTGATGGCCGTGCCTGAATAAATACAAGGATATCTACATGTACACATCTCTAATGGTCGTGCCTGAATAAATACAAGGAAATCTACACGTACACATCTCTGATGGCCGTGCCTGAATAAATACAAGGATATCTACACGTACACATCTATGATGGCCGTGCCTGAATAAATACAAGGATATCTACACGTACACATCTCTAATGGTCGTGCCTGAATAAATACAAGGAAATCTACACGTACACATCCCTAATGGTCGTGCCTGAATAAATACAAGGAAATCTACACGTACACATCTCTGATGGCCGTGTCTGAATAAATACAAGGATATCTACACGTACACATCCCTAATGGTCGTGCCTGAATAAATACAAGGATATCTACACGTACACATCTCTGATGGTCGTGCCTGAATAAATACAAGGATATCTACACGTACACATCTCTGATGGCCGTGCCTGAATAAATACAAGGATATCTACATGTACACATCTCTAATGGTCGTGCCTGAATAAATACAAGGAAATCTACACGTACACATCTCTGATGGCCGTGCCTGAATAAATACAAGGATATCTACACGTACACATCTATGATGGCCGTGCCTGAATAAATACAAGGATATCTACACGTACACATCTCTAATGGTCGTGCCTGAATAAATACAAGGAAATCTACACGTACACATCTCTAATGGTCGTGCCTGAATAAATACAAGGATATCTACACGTACACATCTCTGATGGTACTTACGTAGTATTATTAACTTATTCGTATGTAACTGAAACATATTTTAACATATTATCTTATATTGAACAGACTGCATATTATTATTTCATTCATTTCTGAACATGGATAGAAAAATTACATCGTTATAAAATTTATGTTTACTTAGGAACTGTTCGGAACCTGAAGGCATCCAACAGCAAGGCATGCCCATATTTTTCACTTTTTGAATATACAATGTAAATTTCGAATATATAATAATATACTACAGATGTCCAAAAATTTGTTATAGTTTTCATATAAATAACTGACGTCACATTATAGGTATATTAACCTAATATATACATATTTAATAACTTTAACAATTTCCAAATACTTATATTTACTTTCATCATCATCATCATCATCATCATCGACATCATCATCATCATCATCATCATCATCATCATCATCAGCGTATGATAGTCCACTGCTGGACGTAGGCCTCTCCTATTAACTATGCGTATAGACGCATTAGGAGGTAAATACCCATAATCGCCACGCTGGGCAAGCGGATTGATGTATTACTTTACGTACTACGTATTCGTATATTAAAGTTTATTTAAGATGTCTAATGTACAATTCGAATTATCATACCCATGCCGAAAACATTTCTGACGTTTTATTTAAGGCCTTTTACAGAATTGTACAGTATGGCCCACTTCATCACAGTTATAACATTTTGTTTTATATCCAGCTAAATCAGATTGACGATTCTCGGTATTTTCTTTAATAAAATTACGTTTATTTAAATTGTTGTTTCGCCCATGTTTTACAGTTTTAAGGTAGCCTAACAGCTTGTCAGAAGTTTCAAACCCAACTGCTTCACATTCCATATCTCACTGATCTGTCCTCTATTCCATACACAATGCAATCAACGGCATTTCTATCTAAAATACGACAACGGTTAAGGGCATTTAATTTTTCATGAAAATAATCCTCCAAATTGTTCCCAAATTTAGCCGTTATATTCATCATTTCATTTATTAAATGCCCGTAATTTTCATTGTACGGAAAAGCAGATTTTAATTTCTCTTCCCAAATTTCCCATGAATGTAAAATAGTTGGTTGTCCTTCATACCATCTCTTTGCAGTACCGGTAAGCTTTGGAAGAGCGTAATGTGCAGTTTCTTGACTATTAAACCACAGAAACAAACACAACAGTCACAGAAAACAAATTGACTACAGACAAGTCAATTAAACTTTGAAAGAGGTATCAGAGTGGTTCACAGCAAATAATTTACTTCTTAGTGCGAAGAAAACCAAATGTGTCAGATTCTCGCTTCCAAATGTAAGAAAGTCTGAAACTATTATCACGTTAAATGGCGATAAGCTAGACCTTGTTGATAATGCACTTTTTCTGGGCCTTACCTTGGACAGCAATCTGCAATGGGCTCCTCACATATCTACCCTGGCAAAAAGCTGAGCTCTGCCGCGTATGCAGTTAGAAGAATCCGTCAGTTCACTGACATGGAGACAGCTCGCCTCAGTTTACTTTAGTTACTTTCACAGTATTATGTCTTATGGCATACTGGTTTGGGGCAAAGCAGCAGATTTGGACACCATCTTCATTCTTCAGAATAGAGCTACTCGATCCATTTACAATATGAGCTCTCGCAACTCACTGAGAGAACGATTTAAGGAAATAGACATTCTCACAGTGGCTTCACAATACATACTGGATGTGATAATGTACACACATAAGAATATTAAATCCTTTAAAAAGCTTTCTGACATTCACAGCCGCAATACACGGAACAAGCATAAGTTATTGGTTGCCAAGTTTCGTCTACAGAAAGTAAAAAAGTCGTTTGTTGGAAACTGTGTTACCTTTTTCAACAAAGTACCCTTAGAGGCATGGGAACTGCTCTATAATTCATTCAAAATGTTCATCAAAAATGGTCTTCTCAAAAAGGGTTATTATAAAGTTGACGATTACTTGAATGACGAGGAACCATGGCCGTGTCTTCAGTCTCAAGAGATGTCTTAGATTTACATGACATTGACTTGAATACATATTAGTTATGTATTTTGTAGACTTAGCTTATAAGACTGTTAGCTTAACAGCCTCTTTATTATTATTTTTTTTTTGACGTTTGGAGAGCCTTTACACCTCCAAAATTATTAATTTTATTTATTATTCTTAGCATCTAATTTCTTTGACCGTGGAGACCTTTTACATCTCCACACTTAATATTCATTTCGTCATGGAGCCCATTTATCTCCTTATATAGCAAAATTTTGACTTATTGGATACATAATAATTATGTATTCTGTAGCACTAGTTTACAAGATTGTTAGTTTAACTGTCTTCTGACATGAAACATTACATGACATGTTTCATACACCTTTTTATTTACTTTTTATTGACATTCGGAGATTCTTTACACCTCCAAATCATTATTATTATTATTTATTAACTGACATTGGGGACACTTTACATCTCCAAAATTATGTATTATTGACATTAGAGAGTATACATCTCTAGTTCAATTTAATATTTGAGTTTATTTTACTGTGAGGTCATGTTTAAATAGGTATTGGCTGTTGTCTTTTATATAAGAATAGTTGTTTTGTGATTGTCACTAAATTGTTAATTTTCTATTTTATTATTATTGTTAAAATCATGACGATTAGAGACCTTTTACATCTCTAAATCTTAATTTCTCTTTATTCTGACAACTAGAGGACCTTTACATCTCTAGTAGTATAGATATAGATACTTAATAATATTG
This sequence comes from Thaumatotibia leucotreta, assembly GCA_025490895.1. NCBI lineage: Eukaryota > Metazoa > Arthropoda > Insecta > Lepidoptera > Tortricidae > Thaumatotibia > Thaumatotibia leucotreta. The sequence goes on from JALPQI010006464.1 coordinate 11,543, forward strand.
TGAACTTGTACAATAATAATTATTTTTGTTTAATATTATGATCATTTATTTATTTCTCTCTTTTATAAAAATGTCTATAATAATCTTTTTTTTCATGTAATACATTCTTTAATGCATGTTATTTTAATAAGATGTATTATTATACTGTTTTGAAAAAATAAGTCCACCTGAGTTTCTTACTGGTTCTTCTCAGGAACGGCGTAGGTAGGGTTTGAACCAACGGAATAATAAAAACATGTTTTTTCTGTTCTGTGTTTGAACCAGTAGTAGATTTTTTTTTCTCTCTTGATAATGTCAGACGATTCGAAAATGCTTAATAATAAGCTTACTTGAATAAAGAATAGTTTGACTTTGACTTATTCCAACCGTAAATCTCTGCACATTCTTTCACTTTATTCAGCCAGTTTACTATGGTTTGATGTTTTACATTTGGGTCAAACTCTGGTACAACGTTTAGGCTACTAAATTTTTGTTTAGAATGTGACGAAGACGCAACGGTTGTCATAGTTTGCAATGTCTTATTTAAGGATTCTAATAAAAAGCTGTTTGTAAAAGAAGAACATTTTTGATTGTCATTAGCGCACACAGTTGCCATTGATTTTGTGTTATTTTCATTGTTGTTAATTAAACTTTTAACATCTTTACTGCGTTGTATATGGTTCTCAGGAACTGAATTTGGCATCTGTGATGCACACACAGTTTGGGGCATAGAAGTACATTTATCAGTAGATAAACGACTATTACGCTTAATTTTTCTAGAATACCTTCGATGCCCCCGGGAAGTCTTAATTTTACAACTGCTACGAGTACATCTAGAACTTCTACTACGAGAGTATAAAACTGATCTCGAATTAAATCGACTCGTACTCGTACTAGTCGTACTATGTGATTTGGGTGTCAATCGTTCAGTCGGCCGAGAATGACGTGTTACACTACGGTCGCGGCAGTGCATGTTTTTTTGAACACAACGCACGACTTCTCGGACGACTTGTGTACCTTTGCCAACTTCTAGTTGATTGCGAGCGCTCACGTTGGTTTCGCTCCGTCGGCATTCTTACTTCTCGGTTCGAACACGGACGCTCGCGGCGGCTCGGCTTCGACGGGCCCGCTCGCCAAGGCATCGCTTCAACCGCTGACGTCGTTCCACCCACGAACATCCAGACTGCGACTGCCCGGATTGCGATCGCCTGGTCTGCGACGGCCGGGACTGCGACCGCTTGGCCTGCGACCGCCTGACCTGCGACCGCCTAGGCTGCGAGCGCCTGGACTGCGTCGTCTGCGACCGCCTGTCCTGCGACCGGCTGGCCTGCGAGCGCCTGCTACTTGGCCTCTCAGACCTTCTCACCCGCCCTGGTCTGGTACTCGACCGAGAGCGAGAAGACAGTTGATCATTTCGCGTACGCATCACGTCAAACTAATACTCTGGAATCAACGTCCACTTAGTCAACAAAGGTCACATTAAGAAAGTAGATATTATCCAACGCAATTAACATTAACATGACTGAATTGTCTGATTTTATTAATAATAACAAGTATATTATTTTACATATTAGTCAATATCATGTCATAAACGTATAAATACACGTATAAAGTTCAAACGTAGTAAAGACAAGGCTTTTGTAAACAAAAATCGTATACACAATATACTTTCATGCTTAAATTATACTCCATGGTATAAATAAAGACTTATCGACTATGGTCGAAAATTAAACTGGTACGTACATTGGTTACAATTTTAAGTACTAAATTATGTTCAAAAGAAAATCTTTGTTAAAAAAAACTACATTAATTAATGTTAGTGCAAGTATCTATTTTACAACATAAATACGACAATAACTCACCTGTAAAACAATTTCCCTATGTTTTACTTTTACCTTAGGTCACGATTACGGGCCTTCCTTACCAAATTAGGTACTTATAATTATGTACCTATTACTTAATTTCTCCAATTGATGGCTCGGCCTTTAAATCCAGCACGTAGTGATCCCGCTTCTGAATTTAAAATCTACTAATGAAATGCCCAGTAACTTTGACAATAATTATTTTATTATCTTAACTTATGTATCGATACATCTCAATATTCTCAACCACAATTCACGACCAACCACAGCACAAACAAAAGACAATCTATATCTACTACTTTTTTAAACATTGAAATTGGCGCCAATACGCAAAATCTGTAACCTGCACAAAGGTTAGTTACCTACATTTCTCGCTACAATAAAATATAAATTATAAACTTAAAATATTAATTATGTTTTATACATATTAAAATGATATGGAATATTATAAATAACAATACATTAATTTAAAATGAATTGGTCAAAGGTTATTTATAATATTCCTCTTTTTTTTTAAACAGTCTTCATCACCCTAGACCATGGTATTTTCAATTTTGCTTTCAAATGGAATCCCTAGACTAAGCGTGTTAAAGTTGCTTTAACCTTGTAAATAATCCAGTGTTAATGGTTTAGTCACAACTACAAAACAAAACATGAATTGATATAGCTATTTTACTTACAAAATTTAATGAAACCTATATATTAAGAATTTCAACCAACTAATTTTATCAACTAGTTATTAATGTTTTAGGCTGAAGTCTTACACAAGATCCAATAAACTTTGACCACTTATACGCTTATCATCAACGTCTTTATTTATCTGTTCACAAATGTTGAGGTAGTCAGAATATATTAAAAATGCTTCCTCGAACTTAGCGTTAAGGACTTCTGATGTCCTCCTATCATAACTAAGTTTCACTAAGTATTCTTTTATGGTTTTTAAATGAACAAATAAGTCTCGTAACTTATGTGACATATCAAAATGACATATTTACTATAATTTTACTTCTTATTTAGTAAATAGCCCTTATTAAAAATAAAAATACTTAAATCTTAAAATTAAGTACTAATTAGTTACCTACATACCACGGTATAATGCTAAATCCACTTCACATAATTGACCTTCACTTTTTCAAATACGCACTTTCACATAATAGGGTAGCCGTTATGTCCTTGATGCCGAATTGGTTGGATCACTCGTTCGCCTTGTTCGCTGAATAAGACACACATCTAGCAGGGCCACATTGATGGCAGTGAGCGTGACTCTCGCGAAGATCTCGGTTAAAAGAGCGACGTAGGCTGTATTGGACGACCAAATCTCTCGACCATTTTTCGTGGCACTTTTTGTATATTTTGTAGCAAGCGTAGAGTATTGCGATGGCTAAAAATGAGCACATCACTATCATCACTATGCTAATCGAAGATAAATGGGTTTTCATCTCGTGGAAGGCAGCGTCGTTAGCAGATTTTCCCGCAGCGTTTTGACTGATAATAACATTTTCTTTTTCCACTCGCGAATTGCACATTTTTATTATGCAAATAATTGCGGTATATGAGCGTGTCGGTAAAAGTTCTATTGTTGTATGTCCGCACTCGCGTCGGTAGCGGCCGAACCGGACACCTCACCTGGCAAGGTCGCCATGTGATACGGGTGGCAGGTGGAGCAATTAAACAAGTAAATGCTGATTACAGACTGGTAGTTTATTCAATAAACACTTAATATATATAGGAATACAAACTAGCAACGTTGCATTATTATAGGTACTTATAATCTAACTCCTTACAAAGACATACATGAACAAACTATTGTCATCCTTCACCCCATCTCAAGACGTATTCCATAAGGAAAAAGAGACAAATAAAGTAGCTCTACTTGGTCGTGAACTCCATCAACGACTCCATTTTCTTGAACAATGCTACCAACCTGACTAGATAAAATGTCATTACTATTAGTGATGTCCAGTCTTCAATCGTATACTTTTATCGTCAATAATAATATTTTTACCAAATTAGGTAGCGAATACAGTAGGAATAAACCTTATTTCCTACTCAAAATCACGATCTTCTTCGATCGTGATTTCAAAATCTACATTTTAGGATAAAAATAAAATCACAAAGTTAACGAAATATTTTCTTTAATTAAAATGTCATAATGAGGGTTTCCTAAAATGTATGCCACTAGTTGGCGCCACTTAGCCGTAAGGTCCCGCTAAGAAACACAATTATCTAGCCCCAAAGAAAGACTAAGTAAATGTTTTTTTTTTTTTAAATAAAGTTTAAATTTTTTTATGTATTTTTTTCAACTCATACAAAATATTTAAACCAGAAACTATAAACATAGAATTTAGACAAGTTTCTGGACCTGCTCCCGCCCTGGTGATTTCAGAAAACTCTCATTATAACATGTTTTATGGACTTATCATTCCTTAAAGCATACCTAACAATTTTGGTATGATGGCTTCTTTATAATTAAATTAGAATAAGAATAAGAATAAGAATAGTTTATTTCCAAAAGCATTACAATGTTTAGTTACCAGAGGCCCCCGCACTAGGTTACACCTGTATTGCGGGGAACCGATAACAATTTTGTGTCTGAGTTTTGTTAGGTACATGCAAACTATATAATAGTAATAGTATATCAACTAAACACAAAAATATCAACGCTTATAATCTACACTAGAATTACAGGTTGAAAGGTTTTTATTTTTATTTTATGTGACTCTGTGCAAAATTGCTTCTGTCTCTATGTAACTCAGTGACTGGAGTAGTTTAAAAGTCGTATATTTGGCCTCGTTTACACTACTGCCTTTTATGTCGCAGTACTTGAGAATAGCATTGTAGGCTGCCATTTTAATATACTCCCCAAAACGTTTAGCAAAGGCAGAGGATACCTTTGGGACCGGTAACGTAAATACTCGTTTCTTAAGGAGCGAGTTGTAACAAGTTAATTGCTTGGAGGAGATATGCGCAAGCAGAACTACTTTATGTAGAAACAACTGACGGACGGTTAAAACCTTTGCTTCGGCATAGAGATCTGAAGTTGGGAATCTGAAGGATTTCTTTAACATTACTTTTAAGACGGAGCGTTGAGCTCTTTCTAGTTCCAGCATCGTGGTCTTAGGTGCTCCTCCCCAAACTGTGATGCAATAACTGATAACAGGTTGACACAGCGCGATGTAGACCATTTTAAGCAAAGGTTTACATGCCGAATTACGGAGTTTTTTAAAAATGAAAATGGATTTCCTTATTCTATCAGCGAGATTTCGAATATGGCGTTTAAAATCTAGTTTTTCATCTATTAGTAACCCAAGGTACTTCATCACGTCAGTACGTTGAATGCAATTGCAATTACAAATGTTGGTGGAATGTTCACTACAGTGGTGTATCTTTATCCTGGAATCAAGCGGAGGTTTCGATAGGGCTGTTTTGTGGAAGGAGATTAGTGCTAAACCAATGCGCTGCAATTTTCATGCCATGCTCGGCTGTAGCGATTACATTTTCCCAGCTTTTGCCATTGAAAACAATTACAGTGTCATCAGCGTAGCAAATAACCTCAGAATTAATCAATTCAAAATTTTCAATTTATCAGTCTAAAATTAATCAGTCTACACAAGTATCACATGAGCGTCATTATTAAACTAAACTTAATTTACTTGCTGGTTGACATGACATTGGATGATTACCAAATATGGTGGGTAGTACGTCAGAATGTAATCACTTATGCGCGTACCCTTGCCTGAAACAACAGCTTAAAATTGTGCGGAGCATATTTTTGAATACTCTTTAGGGTACCAGTCGTCTGCCTTTTTTACACGACTGCCAAAAGGAGAGTATATGTGTTCAGTCCCTATGTATGTTTCATATTTTCTTTAAACGCGCAGATCTTCGCGACACCTTAACCGTTTTTAATAGTGTAAGGTATCATTAGAATCCTCGTGACGTCGCGGGTAACATAGGATATGTGACGTCACATTAAAAACAATATGGCGGCCTATAAGTTCAATATTGACTGACCAAAAAACATAAATATGAAAGAAACCTATCGAGTTTGGTATCAAAATAAAGAGCTTCGAACAACGATTACGAATATGTATGTACATAACTTCTTTGTGTGAAACTTATTCAAGAAGAGAGATTCATTAAAATTCACTCAAAGCACAAAGAATAATATGTAATCCAAACGCTATGATTTGGGTATCAAATTAAAGCATTTTGTATGCCGATTGCAAATATATATACAAGTTATATGTTTGAAGAGAAAACTAGAAATGTTCTACATCGCACTATTGAAGTTTTTCTTCAATGCCTAAGCCATGACAGGACTGTCACCCTTGACATATCTTCTTGAACGCTAAGTGTGTATGAAACAGACAGATTGGATGTACGCGCTTGTGGTCAAAGGGTAAATTGCACGGCTGCTACGCAGCGGTTGTGGGTTCAATCCCCGGCTCGTAACCGATGAGTTTTTCAAATAAAACTTATACAAACGATATATCGTTTGATATACAGTACCGGTCAAAAGTTTAAGTTCACTCCATGATTGCGATACAAAATGTCTACTTTCAGGCGATATTTCAAGAGCTAGTTAATAATAATTTTATCATAGAATCTGAACAATTTTATACATTGAATCCGATAATAATTCATAGGCAAGTGAAGTTGTCTTATTTTGAAGATGACATGACTACCAAAAGCTGCCACAGCTGCCTCAGTTGTCTGAACTGTTCGAAAGTAACGGTTCATTAATAAGAAATAGCTCAATAATCAGTCCTAATTATATTAGATGGAAACAAGTGTCGACTTGAATGCAGGAAAAATGATAGCCCAAACAGTCGATTTCGTATCAAAATCGTAGTGTGAACTTAACATTTAGTCCAGTACTGTACAAAAAGTGCTTTACAGTGAAGGAAAACATCGTGAGGGAACTTGCATACATCTGCGAAGAAATTCAAGAATGTATGAGAAGTTCCCAACAAGTATTAGGCCAGCGTTGCCGAGAATGGCCAGAATACAATATCAAAAAATAACGTACGATATGGTTCGCATATCAGAGGAATGTCCTTAAAATACAATCACAATAGCAATTGTAGCCAAACAAAATTGCTATACGTGTTGTAACATGCGCATAAAATTTAAAACTTGTAATATCTTGAAATATATTATATCGTTCAATTACTGCAAATACCAGCTAAGTGCAAGTATTATGTTATTCGATAGTGAATTTAATTAATATTATAATGATAATTAAATTGATTCTGCCAAAACCTGATTTGTGCAGATAGCTGGTATTTGCAGTAATAGGACGATATTATGTACCTTTCATTGCGGATAATATAAATATATGGAGGTTCCCCGACTGCAATTGAAACAAAATCTAGTAAGTAATAAGACCAGCGCTTATTAGTATAGTATGTAGGTACGCTAACAAGAATTAACCTGAAAAAGGAATTATTTGTTACTTTTCAGTTCGCTTAAAACGGCAGTCGTGTTTTTTAATTTTTTAATTGATATTTTTGACCCATAATAGCCTTTGTTCAGTGTCCAGTGGAAACCTGTTGGACATTAAAAACATCGATTAATTTTTGAGTTGACTATCAATACATTTATCGATATCACGATCGGTCTCTTAAGTACCACACTATGCGATACAAATGTTTGAATCCCACTATTTATAATTACATTACGAATGTAAATACAAATGGTTTAATCACAAAACTACACATATGTATCCGACAACAAATATTGAATAAGATTTTCACTTACTTTTACCTTAATAAGGTTCGAAATCTTAAAATTCAAGTCAAAACTAAATTGCCGGTGAAACGTAATGTCTTTATTTTGTTCATTCAGGTAACCCTGGCGGTTTTTACACCCTGGAACGACACAAGTCATCACTTTTATAACATTCCGTGCACTTATCGAACAGAAATATACATGAAAAGCTTTATTTTAATCACTTTTACTATTTGCGGTTTAGGTGCACTAGTATACACAAACAAAGATCGTTGACAGGCATTGCCGGCGTCACCCACAGATAAAATAGACTCGGTCTATCAATTTTATATGTCTATGTAGTGTCGTGACTTGCTCATTGATCAAACACAAACAAAAATTAAAATAAGTAGTAAAACTTGCCTTACAGAGTTGTTTTGATATCGTCACATGCTATCCGTATGAAAATCTAAATATTTGTGTATTTTTGACCCAGTTTTAAGCTGGTTAATAATATACCGGTTTTTATCAATGCGTGTAATGTACGCTTAAGCGGTGCTTAAGCGTTACTTCACTATTCATTCATTCTTCCAGTCACGTCGGTCAATTCTATGGATTCGAAGTTTCGACCTCGAAATCGATGATGGTTGCCGGTATGGTACGTGACTTTCTATCGATCGGATTTTCTTGTCTTCGAATTTACTAATTTCGATTTTCGCGGTAGCCGCCCTGGGCAGATAACAATACTAAGACAACCCTACCCATCGGCAACGTCGTTTAGTATTTGTCGCCACAGATAAAATATAGGGAAGATTCCGTGTATTAAGACATACATGAACAAACTATTGTCATCCTTCACCCCATCTCAAGACGTATTCCATAAGGAAAAAGAGACAAATAAAGTAGCTCTACTTGGTCGTGAACTCCATCAACGACTCCATTTTCTTGAACAATGCTACCAACCTGACTAGATAAAATGTCATTACTATTAGTGATGTCCAGTCTTCAATCGTATACTTTTATCGTCAATAATAATATTTTTACCAAATTAGGTAGCGAATACAGTAGGAATAAACCTTATTTCCTACTCAAAATCACGATCTTCTTCGATCGTGATTTCAAAATCTACATTTTAGGATAAAAATAAAATCACAAAGTTAACGAAATATTTTCTTTAATTAAAATGTCATAATGAGGGTTTCCTAAAACGTATGCCACTAGTTGGCGCCACTTAGCCGTAAGGTCCCGCTAAGAAACACAATTATCTAGCCCCAAAGAAAGACTAAGTAAATGTTTTTTTTTTTTTTTAAATAAAGTTTAAATTTTTTTATGTATTTTTTTTAACTCATACAAAATATTTAAACCAGAAACTATAAACATAGAATTTAGACAAGTTTCTGGACCTGCTCCCGCCCTGGTGATTTCAGAAAACTCTCATTATAACATGTTTTATGGACTTATCATTCCTTAAAGCATACCTAATAATTTTGGTATGATGGCTTCTTTATAATTAAATTATTCAGTCTACACAAGTATCACATGAGGGTCATTATTAAACTAAACTTAATTTACTTGCTGGTTGACATGACATTGGATGATTACCAAATATGGTGGGTAGTACGTCAGAATGTAATCACTTATGCGCGTACCCTTGCCTGAAACAACAGCTTAAAATTGTGCGGAGCATATTTTTGAATACTCTTTAGGGTACCAGTCGTCTGCCTTTTTGATATTTTTGACCCATAATAGCCTTTGTTCAGTGTCCAGTGGAAACCTGTTGGACAATAAAAACATCGATTAATTTTTGAGTTGACTATCAATACATTTATCGATATCACGATCGGTCTCTTAAGTACCACACTATGCGATACAAATGTTTGAATCCCACTATTTATAATTACATTACGAATGTAAATACAAATGGTTTAATCACAAAACTACACATATGTATCCGACAACAAATATTGAATAAGATTTTCACTTACTTTTACCTTAATAAGGTTCGAAATCTTAAAATTCAAGTCAAAACTAAATTGCCGGTGAAACGTAATGTCTTTATTTTGTTCATTCAGGTAACCCTGGCGGTTTTTACACCCTGGAACGACACAAATCATCACTTTTATCACATTCCGTGCACTTATCGAACAGAAATATACATGAAAAGCTTTATTTTAATCACTTTTACTATTTGCGGTTTAGGTGCACTAGTATACACAAACAAAGATCGTTGACAGGCATTGCCGGCGTCACCCACAGATAAAATAGACTCGGTCTATCAATTTTATATGTCTATGTTTGTCGCCATTATAGGCGGCTTTAATCTGGGACGCTCTAATGTAGTTTGAATTTGGTAATAAATTAGAAAATAAAACTCAGATGACATACATAGTTTTATTCACTGTCAGTGGAAGAGTCCGAGGACTCGGAACCACCAACGTTTATAATAATCTGTGTTATCTATTACATTATCTAATTTCATTTAAAAATGTATTTTCTTTTAAAATGTTGTATACCGTAGCCAACGATATACTAGCAGTCTCAGCAGTATTTTTCACACGGTCCGATTTAGTGGGATATTCCTTTCTATGGCACATTTCTTAATTTGTAAATATTCACCACCATCCGTTTTTCAATGGCAGTCACAGGATTTTGCTTTTGCCGCTACTTCTTTAGAGATGAAAACACGTTAGCCGGAACCGGCTACGACATCATCCATTTTAAATGTGCACCAACAAACAAAATATCTAAATAGATCAACAATTAATAACGAAATTGAACAAAAACGATAACAACAATCTTTAAGTAAGCTAACAGCAATATAAAACACAACCGACTCAACCGACAACAATATGAAATCGAATGATAGATAGTGACAGTGACATTTTAAAATTGTGTGAGAACTCTGCCTCTTTAGGTTTTTAATGTACAACCTTTCCATGAAAAATTTCAAACGCAATTTATTAAAATTCTTATCTTTTCATCTTAGAATATAAATTAACTAACATTATGTTTCTTACCTGTTCACAACACTGAGTAATGTATGTATTAATATAGCATGATAATAAATTCGTGATATTTAATAACTCGTATTCACTGTTCGATCCGTAGAATTTGCATGTAAAAAAACCTTATATCCTGTTTCTGCAAAGGTCTTTCCTCAGATTAACGAATAGAATAGATACCAGGCAAAAACAGCAACTGAAGATGTATATCTGCTCTTAACATCTTTACGGATTCAACTGTGCGGCAAAAAGAGATGAATATATATGAGCACAAGTCTAGGTTGTCCGCACTTTCATGATGTTCTAGAGATGTACCTGTGTCGATTTTCTATATCGATAAATTCGGTGCATGGCCTGAAGAACTTGATAACGCGAGATGATAAATAGGTAGATAAAATTTAAACTTAATTTGTCACAAATGAAATTCCTTTTTCTTCACCAAAATATCTCGAGTTATCAAGTTCTTCGCGCGATGCAGCAATACATAGACAACGGGTAGGCTATGTTCATATAAATGTTTATTTCTGCAGACATCGCATGTGGCGCATTTAAAGTTATTGATGATACGTGAATGCAGCACATATGTACTTATAATGGCCCAATTTAAATATAAGGAAAATATGAAATTTGCTCGTCTGAGCTAGGCGACGTTAACTTACCTGCACATATCGCCTATGAAAAGTGACAATTTGATAATATTAGGTAATGCTGGACTCAAAATATTGTTGCCAGGTTATGTTTGTACCTTTTTTGCGAGATATTGATGACTTTCTGATTTTAGCTGCACATGAAACGTGTTGTGTTATTTTAATAAAAGTAAGGTAATCAAAACGCACTTTATGGTGCTCCCACATTGGATGTTATTTCTGTAATAAAAAGTTATGAAGTAAAATCCCAAATAAAATATAGTTTAAGTAAAATCCCAGTATTTCATCATCAGTTCATCTGAATCACTCATAATTAATTAACATTTTTACACTTTCCTGAAACGTAACAAATGAATGGATACTTTATTGGTGCATCGGTCGGTAAGATCGAATAAATTCACGATTTGTTGGATATTACCCATTAATTCTGAAATTTTTTGACCAATTCTTTAAATTTTGATGCAAATCACATAATTATATTAAACTCAAAATTGGTCAGAAAAATGTGCAACTAAAAAAATTTAAACCCTTGAAAATAAATAATTTCCCTACAATTTATTACTGGTCATGTGTATAAAAAACGTGAAAATATCACAAAAAAGAATAAAAAAATTGTTTTTGTCCGAAATGACGCAGATATGTTACATTATGTTTTAACTTCTTTTGATATCAAAAATGCATCGGTAAAGTCTGTCAGTATACTCACGACCACCCTGTATAGGTAAAACACTAGATGGATGATAATATTTTGCTAGGAAACGCAATGACAAAAAAAGATTACTACCAATATGTCTGTATCCAGCAAATCTATAGTTGGCAAAGCTTCGTCTTTCAGCCGTCTCCATCTAATATTATCATTCGGTCTAAAAGAATCTGATGAGAAGTGCTTGGAACATATGTGGCTGCGACTTTTCCAAGTCCAATTTGGCCTATTTACGAGTGAAATCCAAATGTTTCTCATTACTTCATTCTTCGTAAATCTTAAACAAGGATGGGGTTTGTCAGATCTATAATACATAACGAATCAAAACTAAATTTCAACTACGTTTTTCGAAAAAAGTCACCGTTTCTTTGATGTCGCTCTTATCACTACGGGTTTCAATAATCCTATATAAACCGACTGTCGAACAATAAACATTTTAGCATTTCATCAAAGTATATTATAAAATATTGTTTTGTTTCGAGAAAGTCGATAAAAATTTGCACATCTCTATGCGACATAACATAACCTTGCATGATCTTAAGAAAATTGTTTATATTTGTATAATTAAGGATAGATATATGAATTTATCAATAACTACATGTACTTCTATCTCGGCTTAATAGGTCTAGGCTAGATTTTTCTAACAATAACATCAATAAATTGCCATAATCACCGATGAAAGGAAATTTTTTCCTCCGCATTTTCCTTATGCCCTGAATGGGATTTGCAGTGTTTAATTACGCAGGACATTGTTCCATAGGACACCTTGAAATATATTTTCTCCACCACGTGTTTCACTTTTAAATTTATTTTCGTATTTCACCACAAAATATTTTAAAATATGCTAGATGAGCTGCGAAACATTCAAAACACTATTACACGACTACGAATGGTTGTTGTTGTCTATGGATATACTTTGAGTTAATAATAGTTCATTTAATTTAGTCGGGTTAAAAAACCTCAGTGTTTAGAGTTTTTAGAAAAGACATCAATTTTGACAGCCGAGTTGTCGACCACCTATGAATCGGCGGAACTAATCGTAAAGTTTCGTCTCGTTCACTCATAGGCTAAAAGACTATCTTAAAATGTGAATAAGACATAGTTACGTTAGTTTTTATTTTTACTTGGGGGCATTGGGTCTTTCTAATGCTAAAAAAAACGAAGTATAGTACAAAATTATATATCGTGTTCTGAACTAAGCTTTATGTTGATCATGAATGTAACGTTCAGTCACGTATGTAACGTACGTTACGAATTACGATGTCATGAATGTAACTGTACAATTTTTTGCGACCGAATCCGTTTATGATTTATGAAAGAACGATTATTGCATAGGAAAAAACTTCAAAATGTCAATCGTGCAACAACATTAAAGAAAATCGATATATTTTATTTATATACATTACATGTAGGTATATTTAATACTTGTATAATAGATTACCAATTTATTACTTATGTTTTAACCAATTGGCTTCAAAATAGTTTTATAGTTAGTTCCAATTCGTTGGCTAAATATACAAATTTAAAGCGTCATATTTCGAAAAAGGAATACAGATAAAAACTAAAACGCAGAACGAATTTGATTGCTTATTTTTTGTGTTTTTGCCCATAAGTAATCAAAAATTGTTCAAATCGTATAATTTACGATGTCACGTCATGCAATGAAGAAGTATTAACGCGTTACTCCAGAATGAAGAAGAATGCAAAAGAGGTGGTGCAAAACCTTTTGCCGCCGAAATCTAGTGTAATATGTATATTCAAAAGCGTATCAAACTTTTATGGATTGGAAAACTGAAAAGCAAATTAGGTACCAACATCATTTATGGAAGGCGTATTTCTGATATATTTTGATGAAAAATCTAAGAAATATATATCGACCGCCTTGGAGCATTTATATTCCATGCTTAAAACCACACTGCAACTAAACCATAGGGTAAAAGCACCAGTAGTCAGCCTTATAACGCCTTTTTAAAATGTGAACGGTCGGTATTTATTCAGGATAAGTCGGATAAATGAAAGGATCACATCATTACATCAACTGTTAATTACAGTTTTAAAACGAAATAAGAAAAGATATAACACGAATCCTTAAAGTATCGATAATTTAGTTTAAACAAAAAATGGCTTTTTTTCCCAGTACTCAGCCGCCAAAATCCAGTAATCAGCCTTTTCGTGCCCAGTACTCAGCCTTCGTATATTACTATTGTTACACTTAGGACTGATTTTTCAATCCCCAGTTAACAGTACCTGTCAAATAAATGTTAGCCCTGTCATTTTTTGACTGATGATTTTAGAAAAGGATGGGGATAATTTTAACTAAGGGATAGCATTATTTGGGGATTGAAAAATCAGCCCTTAATGTATTAAGATCATAGTTTCAGTGTGGTATTATATGTATATAAAACGTTCTATGACATCAGTACTGCCTTAGAGTGTAAATGTAAGTGTGAATAATATTATTTAAACAAACAGTAAACTTATCACGGCAGCACTGATGGTGATGTTAAACTGATTTAGGTAATTAAACAGCCATCTTGGCAGATGCATGCGATAAATCGTAACACAACTTGTTGTCTCAACAATATTGGCGGGAAGCCGCGAGTAGCTGGCTGATTAAAAAAAACTAATGTTAGAGATTTTCTTTTGTTAATTTGATAAAGACGATTTGATATAAAATAAATGTTTTAAAATGGAAATAGTACAGTTATGTTAATAATATTGTACTAGATTTAAGTATTTCAGATAATAAATGTAAGTATTGTATAAAAAATACAAGAGTTTGAATGGAATTAGCGACAACACTATCATAATATCTACGTTTCACAGTGCCTTGGATCTCTGTAATGCTGTGAAATTGTATGTATAATAAATAGGCTTAGGACTTTTCATAGCATATCGTGGTTCTAAAATCCTTGGAGCCGCTATGTAAAAATTTTTCGAAGTCAAAGTCAAAGTATATTGTAATATTCTATTCACTTTCTATAATGACTAACGTATGCGGAATGAAATCTGCACAAAGTTTAATATTATATTAAATAAATGATATCATTATTATTTTCTTGAACATGTACGTTTTTTAATATCGATTTTAACAAGTATTCATGCAAGATAAAAATTACTTGAATCCAAAGTGTATAACTTTAGTTTTATGATACTTTATCCATTGATGTCGAAAAAACAAATGTTAGCATTTTTCTTGCCTCTAATTTTATCTTCTGTAGGAAAACTTTTTAAATAAAAATCCTTTGCTCATTATATTTCATATTCTTGTTAATTGGTCTATTGATACTTACTTATTATGCTAAAAATATTTAATTGAAATTAGCTATAAGTCGTTCACCGTGACATCCGTTACTGAAAAAGCAGTGTTTTTTACACTTTTTGATCAAATGGCGAAGTCATATTTTCAAAGTTGTTTATTTTTATTTTCCGTGTTGATAGGCTTGCTCTTTGTTTATGTTTCGTAATGCCCATGGTTTGAGGATGTTTTTCATCAATTTTGTTGTCATATTTAGAAGTATTTCTGAGCTCCCTGTTCGATTTTGTGATTCGGGTTAACGTAATTTCCTTTATTCGAGCTCTTTCTGAAAAGTGGCTGTAGCCAAATTGTTACATTACACTAGGGTTTCTAATATCATTTATTGGAAACGAAAAGAATGCGAGATTTTTATAAAACAGTGTTTCAAATCTTGCCTTCTTCTAAAAAATCAGAATCATCGTCGATTTTGGCCTTAGCAAATGTGTCTTGTGGAAAATACATGCAGTTGTGCGACATTGTTCTACTCAATTGGCTATAATTTCTAAAGAAAGATGCCAAACCCGACAAAACTATCCAATTTAATTAACAATTGTATACAAATTAATTTAGCATTGAGACACAAGTTAAATTTAATTTTTTTATTTTGTTTTTACTTGTTCAAAATTTGTGCAAATTTCACTCCGCATACGTTATAATGATTTATACCTACTGTCACATTGTTACTGAGTTAATTTTAATCGAACATAATTAATTTTAAAAATCGAACTTGATTTCATAAAAAGTGCATACAAATTTAGTTATATCAGAAACCATAAAAAACTAGACAATTAGGTTCAAGACAAACTAGAAAAAGCCTCCTAGATCGGAAATAGCGATGAGAATGGCGAAAGTATCATGTTGTTTTTCTCGAAAGTTTCGAATCTTTCGTATAAATTACATGTAACTTCCGAACACTCAGCCGCATCAGTCGTGAGCTACGAACGAATCTCGAAAAAAAGTGTTTTTTTCCAGAATTTTTGGAGATTCCATCTTTAACAGGAAGCTATGCACCTACTTTAGAGTTGAAATTAGATACTAGTCCGATCATAAGCCAAGAAGGTTTTTCGATTGGGTGTCTTGGAAAAAAATAGTGCAAGTTTGACTTTACGTTTACTCCTAAGCTATTCGGCTGAGTGGCATCAAGTAAATTTATATTGAAAGCTTGTTTTTTTTTATCAGGTACATCATACATCTGCAGGTAAAAGTTAGTGAGAATAAATTTTTGTTTTTTTTGTGACATCCTTTCAAATCACCAAAAAATAGTCCGGTCTTACCCTGGTGTACCTTATACGTAGTATAAACAGTATAATGAAATATGTATATAAGTTTAAAGTGCATTTTATAATAGTAGTGGTTTACGTGTAAAATACTTTTTTTTGCATTATTTTATTGAATTATGATACTCTGAATGTATTGGCTCTAGTACAAACACGTGACTTTTCATTTTGCTCAAACTAAATCTCAATATCAGTTGACTAAACAGTTTAAATTATGATAAAATACTTATAAATTGGAATCATTAATCTATGCTGTATGTTATATGAACGTGAAGTGAAGTCTATTTACTTCAAAGGTAACGTCAGTTTTGTTTCTTGTTCGGAAGTTACATATAATCTATATGAAAGATTCGAAACTTTCGAGAAAATCAACATGATACTTTCGCCATTTTCATCGCTATTTAAGACTTTCTGGTTTGTTTTGAACACTAATTGTCTAGTTTTTATGGTTTCTGTTCTGATATAAGTAGGTAACTAATTTAGTATGTAATTTTTATGAAATCAAGTACGTTTTATAAAATTAATTACGTTCGATTAAAATTAATTCAGTAACGATGTGAAAGGATGTATAAATCATTATATTTAATATTACAATATACTTTGACTTCGAACATTTTACACATAGCGGCTCCAAGGATTTTAGAACCACGATATGCTATGAAAAGTCCTAAGCCTAATAATAAAATAAAAATAAAATAAAATAATGAGATCAAAATCAGCAATATCTTTATGAAAATCAAAGATATTAAATATAATTCTTATTCCTTATACTTAACTCTTTTAAATCGAAGACTTACGGCATGAAACCCGTTGGTCGTACGTAACAAAAAATATTTTTCAAGCTCACAGTATGTATATTATCTCCTTATTTCTAATAGTATTAATTATAATAAATATAAAAATATTCAAAACTTAAATATAATAAATAAATTAATTAAAAAACACGACTGCCGTTTAAAAACGTTCTTAAAAGTAAAAAATAATTCCTTTTTCAGGTTTATTCTTGTGAGCGTATCTACATATAAGCGCTTGTCTTATTACTTTCGATATTTTGTTTCGATTGCAGTCGGGGAACCTTTCATTACGGAAAATATAAACATTATGAAGGTTCCCCGACTGCTATCGAAACAAATCTCGTAAGTAATAAAACAAGCGCTTATATGTAGATACGCTCACAAGAATAAACCTGAAAAAGGAATTATTTTTTACTTTTAAGAACGTTTTTAAACGGCAGTCGTGTTTTTTAATTAATTTATTTATTTGAAACCTTTTAGTGTATTCGAAGATTCTTTAAATTTCGATAAAATTTGGAAGGCTGACCCTGCGTAGGGCCGAAGTTCGCTCCGGAGGCCCGAAGAGTTCCCATCCCAGGTATTTTGGGCGAAGCCGTAGGTAGGGCACGCCGCGCAAGGGCCGGAACGTTAGCGAAACTAATGTAAATTTATGTTAAGCGAGTCCGAACTTCCGAAGGGTGAGGTTTAGGGTGGGAGGCCGAAAGCAGAGCTCGCGGAGGCCCGGACTATCACTTCGAAGGCCCAAGCCTGTCACTCGCAAGTAATTTAGAGCAAGGCTGAAGGCCGAGCTGTGAGAAAATTGAGTTACCATGCTTCTTCAATTACCCCAACATCTGAATATGCCAGACGAACGAATATGCTGAGCTCCAGACGCCACGCGTACGTAGTTGTCGGCCAGTGGCGGTCAAAAGGTCAACTGTCTTAGGCCCGATAGTTCGCTACAAACTCTAACGAAGGCCGAAAGCTGAGCTTCGTGTTGAGTCAACGGCCGAAAGCCGAGCCGCCAGAGCCCAGCGTTACCACGCTTGGCGGTGAAATAGGGTAACATAAAAAATAATCAAAGTATTGAAGTACGTAGTATTGACAACCTGCGAAGACCGTAGTAGGCTCTTCTCCGCGTAGGGCTGGAGGTCCAAATCGTACCTAAGAGGGGCAGTGGTTCGCAAAGTCGAAAGCCGAGCTACCAGAGCCCAGACATCGGCCCGGACCAGTGGAGAAAGAGGCCCGAACTTTCACTAAGAGTGCCATAGCATTACACTAGTAAGAAATTTAAAGCAAGGCCGAAGACGGAGCTATGGAAAAAATAAGCTACCAAGCTTTTTCAACTACCCCAGCATCTGAATATGCCCAGCTCCGCTAAGAGCCGAGGACTTGGAGCGGCACTATCGGGGTGCTCTCGGCGCGATCCCGAGGACTGGAGGCTCGACGGGCGAGTCCACGCGGTACAAACGTCCTTCTTAACTATCTTAACAATCGAAGCCAGAGCTTAGCGCTATCAGGGCACGTAATGAAATAGTGAAACATAAAAAAGAGCCGCCGGCCCGACGATCGTTTCCACAATTTGCGAAAGTTGTAGACCGCACTCCGCGTAGGACTGATAGCCCGAAGTGTCCTCCAGAGGGGCGCCGGCTTACGAGGCCGAAGACCGAACTACCAGAGATAGTCCAGCGCTTCTTCGCTATACAATGTAAAAGTGTAGCTTTAAAACGAATCTCAGGGCCGCAGACTCGACAATTCGTTTCGAGAAAATGCGAAGACTGAACGTCTGCGAATGGCTGAAGGGCCGTAGGCGAAAAAGGGCCAAAATACAATTTATTTTTTAACATATTTTGATGCAATTTTGTTTGGCCACAATTGCTGTTGTTATTGTATTGTTAGGTACATTGGCCTGATATTCAAATCATATCTAGAAATCCTCCATATTACTTAGGTACGTTACGTACATGGCATTAGCACATGATTAGTGCGACAGTATATCGCTGCAAAATAGACTATCCATCCCTCTTTTATTCATATAGTTGGTAAAAGATGGAAAATCTATCTCGCGGCGACAAACTGACGTACCTACCAATGATGTACTAAGCATACATATGTGGTTAAATATCTCGTATCTCGCAAACTATTTACGTAGGTAAATGTTATTTCCATTCTTATTAAATATTGTGTTATAGCTATTTTCCGCAACTCGACATCTAACGTGCCTATTTTGCGTGGTCCCAACGCTGGCCCAATACTTGTTGGGAGCTCACAAACAGGTTACCTCACGATGTTTTCCTTCACCGTAAAGCACTTGTGATGATATCAAAATGATGATGTACATACATAAGTTTTTCGAAAAACTCATCGGCACAAGCTGGGGATTGAACCCAGAACCGCTGCGTAGTAGCCGTGCGTTTTACCACTCGACCACAAACATTTATATAATGTATCTGTTTCATACACACTAAGCTCCGTGTCAGCGGTGACAGTTCTGTCACGGCTTAGAATGAGGGTTTTCGATAATTTTTCTACCACCAGGTGGCGCTTCGAACGCACCTGGTCTCGACAGCTGTCAGATTCATACTATTCATAGGCACCTGGGCCTAAAATATTGAAATTCTATTTTATTTGGAAGAGAATTGATTTTGTAATGGATTACGACTAATACATGGTCGTCGAACTGAAGATTGAACTCTAAAACAGGCGCTCAAAGTCACTGGTATTAAAAATAATTACTATAACTTTGTTAGTTTCATGAGAATTGACTTGGAACTATTTTATTTATTTATTTTAGGTAACAATATGCCTAAAGTAATGGTTTTCAGAATAAATAAACCTAATAAATATGTTGAAAATTAAATGCGCGTATTTATTTTGACAGTTCGTTAAACGGTCGGCTCAGTGCTGCCATCTCACCTCCCCATAGCGGCAGAAAAAATATCAAAAACCCTCATTCAAAGAAAAATTTCAATACCGCGATGAAGAACATTTCGAGTTTTCTCTTCATACATATAATTAAACATATAACTTGTATCTGTATTTACAATCTGCATGTAAAATGCTTCAATTTGATATCCAAATCATAGCGTTTGGATCACATAATATTCTATGCGATTTGATTGCATTTTAATGAATCTCGCTCTTCTTGAATAAGTTACACACATATAAGTTATGTACATATTTGTAATCGTTGTTTGAA
Source organism: Thaumatotibia leucotreta (assembly GCA_025490895.1). Taxonomy (NCBI): domain Eukaryota; kingdom Metazoa; phylum Arthropoda; class Insecta; order Lepidoptera; family Tortricidae; genus Thaumatotibia; species Thaumatotibia leucotreta. The sequence continues at coordinate 31,995 of JALPQI010006464.1, forward strand.
GCTCTTCATTTTGATACCAAACTCGATAGGTTTCTTTAATATTTTTTTTTTGGTCAGATAATATTGAATTTAAAGGCCGCCATATTATTTTCAACGTGACGTCACATATGCTATGTTACCCGCGACGTCACGAGGATTCTAATGATACCTTACTGGTCGCGAAGATCTGCGCGTTTAAAGAAAATATGAAACATACATCGTTCATTAAATACAAAAGCGACACAAGTCAAAAATTTACTTTTTACAGGGGAGCTGTTTAAAGATTTTGTATTCGTTTTTTGGCTCACAACAAATTTTTACAGCATTAATATTATATGTGTTATCTATCAATTTGTAGGCATTTTAACCCTCTTTTGATGTGTTTGGTTATTAGAAAGTAATATGTGATGTGCAAGCTTTTATGAGCGTGTACGTTCGTTTTGCATTAAAAAAAAACATGAACTCTGATATTTTTTTTTCCACCAAAGGCCACAAATACAAAAAAATAAGCATTTATTTCATTTAAAGCATACATAAAATCATGTCTTAAACATAGAAATCCTGCTTTTTAACAAAATTGAACCAGACAAAACTTTTTCTTACTATTTCTTTACTTACATAATTATTGTCAAAACATGTTTATAGGTACCGTAAACCGGAGTTACTTTGATTAATTTTAACTTTGGTTACATATTTTGATGAATTTAACGGACGTACTAACTTAAAATTCAGATATAATTATCGGTTTACTTCAAGAATTAACCTGCTATATAAAAAAATGTGGTAACTTTAGTTCATCATCATCATCATCATCATTTCAGCCAAAAGACCTCCACTGCTGGACATAGGCCTCCCCCAATGATCGCCAATATGACCGGTTCTGCGCTGCTTGCCTCCAGCGGGTTCCCGCGACCTTGACCAGGTCGTCGGACCATCTTGTGGGAGGTCTGCCCACACTGCGTCTTCCGGTACGTGGTCGCCAGTCCAGCAGTTTCGGGCCCCATCGGCCATCTGATCTTCTGGCGATGTGCCCAGCCCACTGCCACTTGAGTCTGGCAATTCTGCGAGCAATGTCGGTTACTTTGGTCCTCTTGCGGATCTCCTCGTTTTTGATTCGATCACGCAAGGAAACTCCGAGCATTGCTCTCTCCATTGCCCTTTGAGTGACTTTGAGCTTTTTGATCAGGCCCATAGTGAGCGCCCACGTCTCCGTACCGTAAGTCATCACTGGCAACACACACTGGTCAAAGACTTTTGACTTAAGACACTGCGGTAAATTCGATGAGAAGATTTTTTGCAACTTCCCGAACGCTGCCCAGCCAAGTCGGATTCGACGATTTACCTCTTTCTCAAAGTTGGACCTACCTAACTGAACAGTTTGTCCCAGGTAGACATACTTGTCAACAACTTCGAGAGTAGAGCCTCCGACTGTAACGGGAGATGGTACTACTTGAGCATTGAACATGACTTTCGTCTTGTCCAAATTCATCTTCATACCAACTAGTCCGGAGGCTCCACTGAGGTCATCGAGCATTGTTCTGAGGTCTTCAACGGTCTCAGCCATAACGACTATGTCATCGGCAAATCGAAGGTGCGTGATGTACTCGCCGTTTATATTGATGCCGCGTCTTTCCCACTCCATAACCTTAAAAACATCTTCCAGTGCAGCGGTGAACAGTTTTGGGGATATTACATCTCCTTGTCTGACACCCCGTCGCACTGGAATCGGTTTCGAGTTCTGGTCTTGGAGGCGGACCGACATTGTGGCGTTTCCGTACAAGCACTTCAATACTTCGATGTACCGATAGTCGACTTGGCACCGCTGGAGAGACTGCAGCACAGCCCATATTTCGATCGAATCGAAGGCCTTTTCGTAGTCCACGAATGCTAGGCACAGGGGCAGGTTATATTCTTCCGTTTTCTGTATAACCTGCCGCAACGCATGTATGTGGTCCACGGTGCTGAAACCTTTCCGGAAACCAGCTTGTTCGGGAGGTTGGAAGTCATCCAGCCTACGTGCGAGACGGTTCGTGATGACTCTCGAGAACAACTTGTACACATGGCTCAGGAGTGAGATGGGCCTGTAATTTTTCAGTAGAGTGGTGTCACCCTTTTTGAAAAATAGCACCACCACACTCCTGCTCCAAGCTTTTGGCGTTATCCCCTCGTGAATGACAGAATTGAACAGCTTCTGAAGGGTTTTGAGAACCGGTTTACCACCTGCCTTCAGGAGTTCGGCTGTGATTCCGTCATCGCCCGGGGCCTTGCCATGTTTGAGTTGCTTGAGAGCCTCACTAATCTCGTACAGGCTGACGTCCGGGATGTCTTCGGTATAGTGTCGGGTTAATCTTGCTCTAGGGTCTCCAGCTAGATTCATAACGGGGTCTCGGGTCGACGTGTATATCTGTTCATAAAACTGCTCGACCTCCCTCAGGAGCTCAGACCTGGCTGTAACGAGTCTTCCATCCTCAGTCCTCAGCTTACTCAATTGGCTCTGCCCAATGGACAAATCCCTCGCAAATACTTTAGAGCCTCTATTGCGTTCTATTGCCAACTTCACACGTGCAGTGTTATATTGGCGAATATCACGCTTCAAAGACTTCGAGATCTGCCTATTGAGCCTCCGGAGCACGCAAGCATCACTCGAGGACTGAATAATCAACTCACGTCTGTCGTTCATGAGCTCAAGAGTGAAGTCTGACAGCTTTCTGGTGCTGCGAGTTCGATGCGTCTTAAAGAACTTGCTCCCTACCGTATGAACAGCTTCCACGAAACCATCGTTATAATCGTCCACTTCGCTCCCTAGGCATTCGAAACGGTTTAGTTAATAAATATAAAATAAATACAACGCGATCAAAGTTATATTGTTGAGAATGGAATTACGTTGATACCACTTATTTTTTACTACAAACCGGAAATAGCCCACCTAAAACCACGTAAATAATAAAAATCGGTTAAGTACATTTTTAGTTATTTGTTTTTTCTATGTGTATTGTATTTGTGGGGTGGTTACTATGATCCTATACTAAATGATCCAAATTGATATGTTTTGACGGTTTACTAGTTTTTTCATTAGAATTGATGCAAGAACTTAATTTTTGCCTATACAAAAGTACATTTTTCAATATTTAATTGCAGCGATAATAAGTCTTACCTAAAAATCTACTTATGATTAGTAGTAATGTAACAATTTTTTTTTCTAGACGACATTACAGTTTAGCGCTAGTACTTGAGTACTACCTATGTATGTAGTGAAGCAATAGGCATGATGACTGTCAAGTCAAATCAACACTTTTTTCGATTTTTGAAAGATTAACATAAAATACACAAAAGTGACGTCACGTTTGTATACTACACTTATAATAAATAAGAGTTCTGTACAATAATGACTGCAGTCTATATATTAGTAATAATTTATTCGTGTATGATGCCGTGCAAAATGTATAATAATTTATTTTAAATACAGTCCTATGTTGGCATTGCCAAAATTGAAAAAATAAGTTTTTAGATTCGTTAAAACATACAACGGGGTTATATCAATGTTTTTTTAACTTGTATTGTATATGTCGTAGGATGATTTGATACTTCGAATCTTCGCGAAAATCCTAGGAGTTTTGCGAAAACGCGGATAATACGTTAGGTTAGGTTAGCTTGCAAAACCCCTAGGATTTTCGCGAAGATTCGAAGTATCAACCTAGGATTTTTGCGAAGATTCGAAGTATCAAATCATCCTACGACATATACAAATAATATATAGGAAAGTATGGCAAATATTTATTAATCTGACGTTAACAAACTGACGTTTATGCCATTATTGTTTCTTCGTCATTATACGAGTAGGTACACAAAATTCACAGTCATCTTTTCCACACCATCTCTAATATACTTTTAAGTAAAACGAACACATTATAAAGTACCACGTTTTACAATTACCTACTGTTTTTATAAGATGTATTGTATTTTTTAAGATTTCATGCAAAAGAAACACTATTATTCAATCTGGTACATTTATGGATTTTAATATTATACTGAATTAAAAACGGTTGTAAATGCAACAATGTTTTTTGAAACGTACTATGAAGTGAACATTTTGGAATCCTAACTGCCACATTCCGTATTGCGGCTCCTTTGTTTATAAGGAAATCTAAACCATACATATTCACTTTATTCAAAACAGCATCATGTATAAATATGGCTCCTCTGATTGATGCGTTTGAATATATTTTTAATTCAAAAAGGTTGCAAATCCTAATTCGGCAGTTTTGATTAATGAAAAATCAAATTTAAGAGGATATTTTAAAATTAAAACTGCCACATTCCGTTTTGCGACTCCTTTTTAGATAAAGAAACATAATATTTTCGCATTTATTTTATTCAAAACGGCCACATCTACAAATATGGCACTTTTGCTTACAGATTTCTAAACGTAATCACTTATTTTTTCGTTTTATGGCACTTTTTTATAAAAATGTCGTGCGTTTTGGTCAACAGTCGAGTCGCAACTGACAAAATGGCAGTTTAGCACTGAAGTTAGTCTCGAAAGAGGGATAATGCAAAAAGGGCACCTGCATTATTTTGATACTTTCTAACGTCAAATCGACAGGTGTCTTAGTGCCACGTAAAATATTAGTGCTCATAATGTCGTTTTTGCAATAAAAACATTTTTCACGGTTTTTGAGTTGTGTCGCTTTTGTATTTAATGGACGACATAGGGGCTGAACACATATACTCTCCTTTTGGCAGTCGTGTAAAAATATGAACCAAACCTATATAGATCTAATGTTCATTTGTATAGCCGGTCATATGTAACAGGTCCATTATTTTTCGATAATTTAGTGTTTTTTTTTTATATTACTAGTCCTCAAAGCTGGTTTAATGAGAGTAAAGTAATTTTTTGGACACAGTATCTATGTTTGTACTTGAGGAGGCTGCTCAGCTGGCATCGAAATAAACGCAATGTATTTTGTTTAATGAATAAAATGACTGTGACTATGACTATGACATTCTCCTTGCTGGGGATTTAAACAGGGTCGCGTTTTATAAAGTTACAATTTACAATTTTGCTGTTTGCCTCTCTTTCTAGCCAATATGTGCGTGCGTTAGAGAGGCAAACAGCGAAATTGTAAAATGTAACTTTATAAAACGCGACCCAGGTTCATTACATTAGAAAGAATGGTAACTTTTGAGCTCTTATCACACATTCTTTTATCTGTTTTTGATTGGGTCTTATCCGTTAAAACTGCATCATTTTCTGTCAAACCTCATGAATCAATTGAAAAATCTATTTTCTATTTTCTTGTGCCCTTTTTATTGATTTTACTGGCTTCATTCTGGGTTTGTTTTGTTTTGTGTTTAGTTTTTTGTTTGGTTACAGTTTTTTTGTAGCGTCGTTGGGTTGAAAGATATTTCTGTGTTTTCCTAAGACAACAGTTTTTTTTCTTCTTTTTATCTTCTTCTTTTTTCTTTTTGAATCCTTGAATTGAATAGGTGCTACATCATCTAGTATTTAGATGATGTAGCACCTATTCAATTCATGACTCTAGGGGCGCTAGATTTTTTTATCTTAAGTATTCCGTTTTCTTGTACCTAAACGTACCTATATGTCGGCGGCGTTCCGCCCTTGGGCTCGCCAGACTCCATTTTTGATATATTATTTGAAATAAACCACTCAATTACGTTATACTTTATTTAATTCAAGTATATACAGAATTTCCAAGAAAGTAATGAACCTGCTTCTAAGGGCGCATGGGCTTAAATACTCGGTAACAAACAACTCCACCAGGGTCGCGTTTTATAAAGTTACAATTTACAATTTCGCTGTTTGCCTCTCTTTCTAGCCAATATGTGCGGGCGATAGAGAGGCAAACAGCGAAATTGTAAATAGTAACTTTATAACACGCGACCCAGATCTCCCTCCATCATTATCACGCCACCTGGTTTGGTCAAAACAAGTGACGTAATTTACAACACATTAATACCTACCCATTTTATTTAATTATACATAAAAAATGTAAAAAGCTTTAGGAGAATATAACTACAATTATATAATTAATAGTTCATGCTAGAATACAGTTTTATCAACACATATTGTAATCGGAAGTTATCAACAATCTTACTAAAATACACATTGAAATTATGATTACAATAACAATTCAACATCTCATTATTATAATCGAAGAAAATAATATATTTGGAAGATACGCCGCCCATACGGCCATTCTGGTCCAGCGCGCTCTCTGCGCTGTTTTTTTTTAAGTTACAGTTTTTAACATAAAATAAGATTGATGGCATTCCGTAAATCTAACATAATTAGCATATAAAATAGGCATCAACCAGCTAGGGATCTAGCCACACTAAACAAGGCATCACCCACCTAGGGATCTAGCCACATAACACAAGGCATCACCCACCTCGGGATCTAGCCGCACAACACATGGCATCACCCAATTCACCCACCTCGGGATCTAGCCGCCAAGACCGGGAAGGGAACGCTTGGTGGCCAGCCAGCGTTAAGGAAGGAAATGTGGATAGGAAATAAATAAAGTTCAACAATTTATTCCGATGGCAAAAAAAATAAAGATTAATATTAATTTTACATTTGTATGAAATAAAATGAAATGAAATAAAATCTCAAAGCTCAATTCTCGTCATCCGCCCATACGGGAGTCTCATCAGAGTCATCAAAAGGATCTGCCTGTCCAGTGGGGGCAGGTCTTATATTATCATGACATTCATGACTAGCGATCTTTTCAGAACATCCGCGTAAATTAATGTGTTTCAATTTATAACGGTCATTAGGTAGGATTTCCAATATTTCCATAGGGCTCTCAAATTTTGGTCCCAATTTTGTAGTGTGTCGTTCATGAATACGCATTAAGACAAAATCTCCAACTTGATAATGTTTAACTTGCGCTTTACCTTTATCAAATCGAATTTTATCCTGAATAGATCGCTCGTCCATCCTTTCTTTACAGGCATTTCTAACGGCAATAAGATCTTCGACAGGTTCATCATCATCGACTTGGAGGAGCTTAATAGCTGGCGGTGAGCATTTTTTACCCAACAATAACTCCATTGGACTTTTACCGGTACTTTTAGACAATGTGCAATTTATAGCCAATTGTAAATCCTGAATTGCATTATGCCAAGGCTCATTAAGCTCCACCACAGACATATTATCTTTAATAACTTTCATAATTCGTTCCTCCTGACCGTTTGCCCTACTAGCTCCCTTTGCAACAACGTGATGCTCAATACCATAATTTTGACAAAATAACTTAAATTCCGAGGACGTCATGCTTTTGTCTTGGTCAGTTATTAGTCTGGTTGGAATTCCAAAACTTGTGATGACTTCGCGGAAGCATCGTACAGCTGATTCAGACGTACGATCGGTTGAATAAACTAAATGGACATATTTTGTAAACCCGTCTATGAAAACAAAGGCATATTCGGGGCGACTGCGTTTTCCATTCATTTGACCCGTAATATCCGCGTGCACAGTATGAAAGGGTATTCCAATTTTGTCAATTGGGTGCAGAGAAACTTGTTTTGCACCTGAAACTCTCTTCCTAGCTCTGCAACTAACACAATTTTCTATAAATTTTCGGACTAATTTTGACATATTAGGAAACCAGCAGTGCCGGATTTAGAAATTTGCCGCCTGTAGGCCATTTATATTTTGCCGCCCCTATCCACTGTGCTAATTTGAATAATTTGTTAGGAAAATCACGAAGAAAGTCAAAACGTAAAAAAGCTTCATACATTCGTCGTCTAGGAACACTTGGACACTTTGGCAGGTATTTCATTTCACAGCCGTGTGTTGTGTGCGTACCGGTGCGTTCATAGCAGGAAAGGAAATCCAGCATCCCTACCGCGAACTACGAAATCCGCAAATTTCAAATTTCCGACAATGAAAGCGTCATTAAAGTGACGGAGACAAATCCCCGAAATGTACGAACTTCGGTGTTCGAACACTCTCTGACCGAACACACTCTTACTTTGTACAGTAGATACGCAAACTTTTAGCTGGTATATGATAGTGGAGGGATGGACGCCTAGGCAACATGTATACAGGGGCCGATACAGTGGTAGATTAGAGTTTATGCGAAGAGACTGGTGTTGTACTTTGTATGGAAATTAATGATAATATACGACTCTACCCTTACCACACAAACGCTATCTAGCGGTCCTTAAATTGGAAAAATAAAAAAGTTCATCTAACATAAAAAAAAAAAAAAATTGGTTTTAAAGTTATCTGATACTTAACAATTATAGAAAACAACTTTTAGTCAAAAGTTTTAGTTAGTTAAATTTACTAAAAAAACGCAAATGCAATAATTGACTGGATAGTTTCATTTTGCTCAGATTTATTTTTAATTATTGAACGTTACAATTACTGTTTTTCGGATTTTGGTCCCATCTAGTAGCCATATTTGGTAGCTACGAAATAAGAAGCGTGTTTTCCCATCTTTTAACCAGCTACCAAATGGGAACAATATTTCCATCTGGTAGCTAGGTACGACATGAGAAACGTGTTTTCCTATCTTGTGGCCAGCCAAATGGGGATGATTTTCTTATCTTTCAGTGTGCGACGCTGATTTTATCATTTTGTAAATTCTTTCCATTGAAGATAGCCTCTCAGGCTGAAATTTCAAAAAAAAAACATGAAAGTTCTTATTCTCTTTGGGCACAAGAAATTGCTGTTCATGGGTGTATTTGAGATGCTGTAGTACGCGGATTCCTTTTCCAAAAAAGGTCGCTATACATTGCATTGGAAAATACCTGACACAAAAATTAAAGCTATTTCCGATTTCAGAATTCCCGTTTTATTGCCACTGCCAGCTTCGAATTACGCGTTTGCGGCCGCCCATGTAATAGTCCACTTACTAAATCTTTTTATCTATACCCAGTCTCTGAGCTCGAGGTTTTTAAGATTATTCGAGGATTAAAAAACACTCACAGCACAGGAATTGATAACATTCCCTCGACTTTGGTTAGGTTGTGTGCCTCTGAGTTAGCAATACCATTATGCATGTTAATCAATCAGTCGTTTGATGAAGGGATATTTCCGCAACAGCTAAAGGTAACTATAATAAAACCTATACATAAAAAAGGTAACGCTCAGGACGCTAACAACTATCGACCCATAGCACTTTTGCCCACGCTCTCAAAAGTATTTGAAAAGTCCATGTGTAACCGAGTTTACAAATTCCTAGAAAAAAATCAAGTGCTCGATGAAAAACAATACGGCTTTAGGAAAAATCGTTCGACTGCCCTTGCTCTTACCAACTACACACAACACATCTTGAATACTATAAACAACAAACGCCTTGCGGTCGGCTTGCTTTTAGATCTCACAAAAGCGTATGACAGAGTTTCACACACAATTATGCTAAAAAAATGATATGACTCGGGAATAAGGGGCATAGCACATGACTGGTTCAAATCTTACCTGGATAAAAGAACTCAACTTGATCTTATTGAATACCTTAATCCGTCAAGAAATGAATTGTCATTAGTTAGCTCAGAAATTGTAGAAGTAAAGGGCTCAATCCCTCAAGGTAGTGTTTTAGGCTGCCTTCTCTTTTTATTATATATTATAAAAACGACCTTCCGAAGGAAATCGACACTAAGTGTACCTTGTTCGCCGATGACATTTCACTTCTCATTGATTTTGATTACAATGACAATTTTAATGTAGTACTATTGCAAACCTTAGATAATATAAATAGTTGGATGCGTGACCATAATCTCATAATAAACACAAGTAAAACAAAATTAATTCAATTTTATCCCTATCAAAGAATTCCGTTGAAATTAGAACTCTCCTTAGATGGATCAAAAATTGAAGAAGTAAATAATTTTAAACTCTTAGGCGTAACTTTAGATAGCAATTTAAATTGAAAGAATCATATTTTACAAATTAAAAACAAAATATCACAGTTCCTATATGGTCTCTTTACCCTCCGCAAAACAACTAACCTTTCAGCAGCACTATCTGCGTACTACGCTTTTGCACATTCTTGGTTGCGATATGGAATCGTAACGTGGGGCAACAGCACAGAGGCAAATGATTTATTTGTGATGCAGAAAAAATGCATTCGTGTATTAGTGGACATTCCAAATTGGGAATCCTGTAAGCCGTATTTTATACAACACAGTATATTGACTCTGCCATGTCTATACATTTTAGAATTAGGTATGTATGTACGAAACAATATGCATTTATTCACTAAGCTACCCAATAGGAAATTCAAATATAAACTTAAACTACCAGCAACAAAATTAGAACTATATCGTAAAAGCCCACATTTTGCTGCTGTAAAATATTACAACCATATCCCTGATTATATTAAAGCTGAAGAAAGGGAGACAGTATACGTGAACAAGTTGAAGTCATTCCTGACACAAAAAGCTTATTATTCGGCCAAAGAATTTTTAGATCATAAAGACATCTAAATATACTTGAATGTAACAAATAATTTTACTTTTGTTTGTAGCTATGGAGTTTTCGTGTATAAACTTAGCTTAAGAACATGTTGCCATACCCTGCCAGGGTCCATGTGTACTATAATTATTTTTGTAACAACTAAAATTCATACCATGGTGCTTGATCCATTGAAAAGGTAGGCTCGGGCTGAGGTTGCGTTTTACTGGAACTCCTAAGTATAGGGGATTCTGATCCCACCGCTGCTGTCGGCGGCGTTCCGCCCTTGGGCTCGCCAGACTCCATTTTTGTTATATTATTGGAAATAACCCACTCAATGACGTTATAGTACTTTATTTAATTCAAGTATATACAGAATTTCCAAGAAAGTAATGAACCTGTTTCTAAGGGCGCATGGGCTTAAATACTCGGTAACAAACAACTCCACCAGATCTCCCTCCATCATTATCACGCTACCTGGTTTGTTCAAAACAAGTGACGTAATTTACAACACATTAATACCTACCCATTTTATTTAATTATACATAAAAAATGTAAAAAGCTTTAGGAGAATATAACTACAATACTACTAACTACTCCCGACACTCTATCGGCCTTACGATCCAAACACCCCCCGGCTCCTGCAACCCCGTACCAGTTAGACCCACCCACAGCTGACCGGGCCTGCCTCCGAATCGAAGCGAAGGACGTCATTGACGCATTAAATTCTTTCAAAACCGGTTCGGTGGCTGGCCTGGATGGGTTCTCACCCCAACATTTGTAGGATCTAATCTCTCATTGTTCGGGCGACGCAGGTGAACAGCTCGTCTGTTCCCTTACTAAATTAATAAATTTCATGTTTTCAGGCAAAATCAACTCACAAATTGTCCCACTTTTCTTTGGCGCTAACCTGATTCCTCTTTCAAAAAAGGACGGAGGGGTGAGGCCTATTGCTGTTGGGTCAACTCTACGTCGTTTGGCATCCAAAATTGCGGTTAGACACATTAAGTCAAAATTACAGTCTATTTTCGAACCAGTTCAGTTAGGTTTTGGCACGAAAGGTGGGTGCGAAGCAGCCGTCCATGCTTTACGCACCTATTTTTCACACGATGATTGTGAAATTGTAGTCAAAATTGATGTAAAAAACGCCTTTAATTCGGTAAACAGGGACACTTTGCTGACAGAAGTAAAGGAACAAATTCCCGAACTCTACAATTACCTTTATCTCTGCTATGCAGATCCTTCTAAATTACTATACAAGTCCCATCAATTATCATCTGAGGTGGGATGTCAGCAAGGTGACCCCCTTGGGCCAGCAATTTTCAGTTTAGCCATAAATCACATAATACAAAAAATTAAATCTAAATTTAATGTCTGGTATTTAGACGATGGGACCTTAGGAGGTGACGTGGATACCGTACTGTCCGATTTGTCTCTTATCAAAACTAATTTTGAAAATATTGGTTTAGAACTAAATTATAGTAAATGCGAACTCTTTATTCAAAAGACTTCCTATAGTTTGACTGTTTTAAAATCCAAATTCGATTGTCTGACTCCTGGTATAAAAATAGTAGACAAATATTCACTTTGCCTCCTGGGTTCTCCTATTTTTGAAGAATCCTTTCCCGATTATATTTCTTACTCGATTTCTAAATTCCAAAATCACGCAAATCGTCTACTCGAAATTAGCCCTCATTATGCTCTTGCGATTCTTAAGTTTTGTCTTTTTGTCCCTAAATTGACATACCTGTCCGTTCTGGAAAAATATTTATTTATTAACACCTTTAGACGACTTAATCAAAATTACCATAGAAAAAATTCTAAATATTCAGCTAATGGAGCGTTCCTGGTCCCAAGCATCCCTCCCTATTCGGTATGGGGGTTTAGGGATACGAAACATTTCATGTGTGGCTTCTCCTGCATTTTTGGCGTCCGTCCACAGCACGTCTGATCTCACAGGAAAGATCCTAAGGGCTCTGCCTATTAACTGTGAGACTGCGGGTTTGGAGGACGCCAAAAATGCATTCAAAATTGCTTGCCCTTCTAAAAATTTTCCCGACTACCTAAAATCACAAAGGAGCTGGGACAATGTGTATTGTGATCTAACATACAATTCTCTTCTAAACAGCTCTGCAGGTCCGGATCGTGCGAGACTTTTGGCGGTCGGAACCCGGGAAGCTGGTTACTGGCTCATCCTTCGGCTAGTACTGGTACTTTCCTGGATCCGGCCTCTCTTAGGCTCGCAACCGGCCTGAGACTCGGGGCCGCGGTATGTACCCTTCACTTATGCTGTTGTGGCACAGACGTGGACCGACTGGGACACCACGGACTAAGTTGTCAAAAAAGCGCAGGCCGTATATCCAGACATGCGACGCTTAACGACATAATCCGCAGGTCTCTTGCCACGATCAACGTACCTGCTCTTCTTGAGCCTACTGGTATTATTAGAGATGATGGTAAGAGACCTGATGGTGTGTATTTGGTTCCTTGGAGCTTGGGACGGATGTTGGTATGGGATGCTACTTGCGTAGACACCCTGGCACTGTCCCATCTTCAACGAACTACTTTTAAGGCAGCCGCTGCGGCTGAAAATGCCGAATTTTTAAAACGTAATAAATATAAGGGCCTCGGCAAAGAGTACGATTTTGTACCGTTTGGCGTAGAAACTTTAGGTTCTTGGGGCCCCAGCGCACGCAAATTGTTTGCTGAGATCGCGAAACGTCTGGTTGATGTAACTAAAGACCGAAGAGCTGGCGACTTCCTCGCACAACGCATCAGTATTGCGATACAGCGAGGAAATGCCGCCAGCATCCTCGGTACAATGCCACAAGGGCCAATCTTAGATATAGGTTAGGTTAAGTAGATTAGTTAGATTTAATCTATGTACATAAATTGTAGTTTTGAAAATAAATATATACAAATACTACAATTTTATAATTAATAGTCCATGCTAGAATACAGTTTTATCAACACATATTGTAATCGGAAGTTATCAACAATCTTACTAAAATACACATTGAAATTATGATTACAATAACAATTCAACATCTCATTATTTTAATCAAAGAAAATTATATATTTGGAAGGTACGCCGCCCATATATACGTAGTTACATAAAATACATACCTAAATGTACTTAGGTAGAAAGATAATATTATTATAAGTAAATAATTATCTATATATTCCTTAATAATTATATCGGTGGCTGAGTACTAGATCCGAAAAATCCAGTGGTCAGCCGTGATAAAAAATAAAATCAAATGGGGCCGACTACTGGATTTTATATCAAATTGAATAGGGCATGCCTAACTAAATTCGAAAATTTAAATTTAACGGTCGTAACAGTATACAACAATAACAAATAAAATATTAAATGAAGAACCCAAAGGTCAGCCCCCGGTGGCTGAGCACTTAACTAGATACTTTGTTGAAAACTAGGTATCCAGTAGTCAGCCCCCTCAATTTATTAGTTAGATCATGATATTTCCACACAAATACGGAGTAATCGAATAGATAAAGTAATAAATAAACGAAACATTTACAGAAATCAATAACTTTTGACATAAATATATAGTTTTCTTCCCTTTTAAGTGAACACCACGTGCAGTCAAAAATATGGCGGACAAGACACTACCGCTCTCGTCGACGAACACCACTTGTAAGAACGAATTTATTGCTTCCCCCGATCCCTCGCTGCACTTGCCGCGCTACTTATCAACAAATTGGGAATCAAAGCTTTTATTTGAGTACCTGCGATTTGTTTATTCGAATAACCGTCCAATTCCTGACCAAAAAACGACTGAAAAGGCCGACTACTGGTTCCTGGCTGGCCACTGGGGCCTTTACCCTATAACTTGAAAAAGTTTGCGAACTTATCGTCAAGTGGCCATGTTCCGAAGAAATCGGAAGTTATGACATCGCAGAACATATAATTTTTTTGTTACTTACTTGTTCTTTCTGTTAATAAATACTGAGATTATGTGGAACGTAGTTTTTTTTCTCGCATTCTAAGTGAAAAGTAGAGTGTTTAATTCGGGACTAAACAGCCATAATGACACTGGAACTTCATCCACCCTCGCTACGCTCGGGTGGATAACATCTCGTGTCATAATGGCCTGTTTTAGTCCCTCGTTGAACAATCTACTATTAAATTTTTGCTTGTGTTAGCGAGTCGGTTAAAGCTAGACGGTCAATTTGAGTTATCTATTTAAAAAAAATCGTCAACCGAGTAATGCGCATCAGAGACAAGTTTAACTTTGAGTTTATTAACGAAACCTCTCAAGCTATATAATTGCATTTTTAATCTCTAAAGGTATATTGTTATATACTTATGTACCTTAGGACCTATTGAGTGAATATTTTTTTTGGACTTCGCTAAACGTGTTGGGGGTGGGCGCAGTTCGTCCCGCTGCCTGAGTCGCGTTTTATAAAGTTACAATTTACAATTTCGCTGTTTGCCTCTCTAACGCACGTGCATATTGGCTAGAAAGAGAGGCAAACAGCGAAATTGTAAATTGTAACTTTATAAAACGCGACCCTGGTGTTGTAGGAGTGTGAATTCAAGTAACGTTTTATGACAGTTCAGGTAACGTTAACTTTCAGTACATGGCTGTGATAACTCATGAATCTAAATGAGAAATACCTAAAACACAATTTATCGGCTTCTTCCAAGCTTGTTTGAAATACTTGTAAATGTCGGTTTGTTATAGATCTATGTACCTATGCATCGGCTCAAATACCGGCTCGTTTAGCTAAAATCCGAGATTCTAAAGTAGAGGCATCGTAAGAAGTCGTTTTTGACAGCTCACAATAGTGTTGTGAAACGCTCGATTTTACCGTCGTAAAATTTTCAGTCAAGTGCGAAAGTGCGTTAGATCTGGTACTTGCCATTAAATTTTTTTTATAAAAAAGTGTTAGGTAATCCGAACTAAGAAAGTGTTTGGTAATCTTACTTAGAATCATTAGGAGGCAGCGAAACTTTGGTGCCAGTGACGTCATAATGACGTAAAGTTGCATTTAGGTAGGATGTAGGATGTTTTATAGGACGGATAGGACGTGACCTCTATAAGCAAAATTCATAGCATCCACAACCTCTGTTAGCGAGAGATAGTAACTATATCCAATCAAGAAGAAGCATAAACAGTGTCCAAAATTAAAAATCAAGGGTCAACAATTAATAGCAGTAGGTAATCGGTGTCCAAATGTAATGCCAGGTCAAATAGTATCGAAGTCTGATATACAATATACGTAGGTAGTTACACTTGGTAGTAATGTCAATGCAGAACTGACAGTGGTCGAGACCATGAGCTTGAACGCGAGTTTGCGATCCACTCCCAACACACGTTGGTAAACTTGCGTGCTAGCTTAGAGTGCAATGTAGGTATGCCATAGAGAAATGCCGTATATACAGTATCATTACAATTTATTAGAAAATATGTGCGTACCTACTGTTATAGCAATTATTCGTACCTCCATAAAAAAATGTTTACTTATTTATTTCGATTGACGTATCGGTAAATTGCAGCAACAGTAGTAACATCACTATTCCGTACAGGCAACAATGAAGTTTGACATTTGCTCCATTATAATAACTGTGAACATTTACAGAACTTCATGTGCAAACAAACGTCAAAAACGACTTCTAACGATGCCTCTACTTTAGTTACCATAATAACATCAAATTGAATTTGATTTGGTTACTAGGTTATTGGAAAACCTATTTTGGCGTAAATGGTTTTCCAGCTAACATCCGTAATCGAATCCTATAATTTCTGGAATAATGTTTGTTCGCTGTCTGTTATTCCAAGTAGTATTCCAGCCGAGTAGTATTCCAAATTCCAAGTAGTTTTTGTCAGCCTCTGTAGCCTAGTTGGTAGTGACCCTGCCTGGAGGTTCCGGGTTCGAATCCCGGCGAGGGCATTCTTTGTGTATTTATTTATCACAAATGTTTGTTCCTTGGTCATGGATGTGTATGTATCTAAGTGTCTATACGTATCTATCTATTATATATATCGTCGCCTGGTACCCACAACACAAGCCTTAATTGAGCTTACCGTGGGACTAGGTTGATTTGTGTAAGATGTCCCAAGATATTTATTTATTATTTATTTATTTATTATTCCAGTACATTGGATTGCTCGACGGGAATGCTACTGGAATAATGTGAACCGGGCATAATCCATTACAAATTCAATAAACTTCCAAATACAATAGAATTTCGATATTTTTTGTTCAGTCCCAAATCCCAATGAATGTGAATGTGACAGCTATTTGAACCTCACGCCTGGTGGCAGAAAAAATATCGAAAACCCTCATTTGATAACGTTCGTTGAACGTCGGTGTTCTACAGATTGCATTTCGGGGAGAATGAGTTTATTTCGCCACCCCCATTTTACCATCGAACTTCTAGACGCACGGCCGGGTGCCATTCTTACTTGGGAGATTTTCCATTTATTCGCACGAAGTGCTTTGTTTCTTCTTTTCTCATGCGTACTGCCAAGGGGTGGAATGCCCTGCCTTCTGGGGGAACTCACTCCATCGTAGGCCGGGTATTTCTCAGAGCGCAAGCGGACATCTCATTCATCAGGCCATGTTTTTTTGGAAGTGGCTGCATCTTTTGGTACCATTTTCGGTCGTCAGATACAGCACCCGTTTCTCTATAAGACAACCGAAACCAACCTCAAATCATTCAGCCACTTCCAAAAAAACGTGACCAGATGAATGAGATGTCCGTTTACGCTCTGAGAAATGCCCGGCCGCCTTTCTACCCTCGGCTAGTCTGTGGCCATGAGTGAGTAAGCCTATTTCAAATAAAAATGAGTTTGCTAATCCCATATCGTCATTTTGTCTTGATAAATCTTCTCGCGGGCTTTCATCTTAACGAGCTAATGTAAAAATAATAAGATCGGAACAAATAACGTGAGTTATTTATATAGAGTATTTCTTTAGCAAACTAGTCACTGTAGTCGAAGTGAGCAATTCTCAAAAAAAAATTGTAGTACATTACGGTCACGTGTTCAATAGTTTCTTTTTTTGTTAACAAAAAAGGAATGGTTCATACAAACATTTTGGGACATTTTGGGGAATGTGGTGGATCGTGCTCAGCGTCATTGACTCTACCAGCCTACCAATTTTTATCAATATCCAAGACGTGATCGAAAAATGTACAAACAATTTGAGAAATGCTTTTGAAATGCTCAAGTAGCAAAAACTTAAATTCCAGTTACAATACACAATGATGCTTATCAAAATCCACCATATTTCTCAAAACAACCGACAATTCAGCCATCAAGAAATCCACTAATTATACGTATTGTAACTTTGAAGTGCTATCTATAGCTCTGAGTTAATTAACTTTGAAGTAATTGCGTATACTCCAAAGATTCCTCATTTTAAATTGATTGCTCCTATTATAGGCTTCATCCAGTATATAAGGCTAAGTATGCGCCTGTTAGGATGTCATAAATTCTAAGGCGCGTTTCTAAATAAAATAGTTTGAAAAATTAAAATGGGTTAAAAGAATTCAAAATCAAAAACCGGCCAAGAGCATGTCGCGCCATGCTCAGTGTAGACTTCCGTAATTATTCAAAAACGGCTGGGCCGATTACGTTCAAAATAGTTTTATTTTAAAGGACTCTATAAGCCCACTATTCATGATTTTTTCATATTTTTGGAGCTACGGATCAAACGTTAGAGAGGGGACACCATTTTTTTTTCTTGTGGAGCAATTATCTCGGAAAATATTAACTTTAGAAAAGAACTTTCTTTTAAGACCCTTATTTTTTTTAAGAGACCTATTCAATGATACCCCACACTATAAGAGTAAGGTCTGTGACGTCACGTTAAAAACAATATGGCGGCCTATAAATTCAATAATGTCTGGCCAAAAAAAACAATTTTGAAAAAACCTATCGAGTTTGGTATCAAAATAAAGAGCTTTGAACTGCAATTACGAATATGCATATAACTTATATGTTTGTTACTTATTCTAGAAAAGCGAGATTCATTAAAATACAATTAAAGCGCCAAGAATAATATTAAAATATATATATATATATTTATTTACCGAAAAAACAAGAACACAAAAACAACATTTCAGTGAACCCCACACTAGGCATTGCCTGTATCGTGGGGATCAAAACCATAACAGATTACAAAGTCAGTGCGGTTTCAGATTTAGTAAGTAATACTTATGAAGATATAAGAGACGATGAATGCTTACATTGCTTATTAATACTAAGTAAATAGATGTCATCCAAATGCTATGATTTGGGTATCAAATTAATTTTTTTTTGCATTTTATGTGCAGATTATAAATATATTATACAAGTTATATGATTAAAAATATGTTTGAAGAGGAAACTCGAAATGTTCTACATCGCACTATTGAAGTTTTTCTTCGAAGCCTAAGACGTGTCATGACTTGACGTGGGTTGACACATCTTTTTGACCGCTAAGTGTGTATTAAAATGAGTGAGCGTCAGAATGACTGACCAAAATAGCGGATCAGTGTTAGAGTACCATCATAATTTACTGCCTATTTGCTACTATTTACTACCTATGCTCACATATTTGCTACCTGACGTCAGAATGACTGCCCACTTAATTAAATTTATTTCTTTTTTAAAACTTAGGTAGCAAATATGTGAGCATAGGTAGTAAATAGTAGCAAATAGGTAGTAAATTATGATGGTACTCGTGTGGTACTCTAACACTGATCTGCTATTTTGATCAGTCATTCTGACGCTCACTTAAACAGATACATTGTATATGTATACGGTATACGCGCTTGTGGTCAAGGGGTAAAATGCACGGCTGCTACGCAGAGGCCGTGGGTTCAATCCCCAGCTCGTACTGATGAGTTTCTCAAATAACTTATGTACGATATATCATTTGATATACAGTAGGTACGTACCGGTCAAAAGTTTAAGTGTTCACTCCATGATTTCGATACAAAATACACTTTCGACGGATATTTTTTGTTCAGTGTTAACAGCATAATTTCAAGATCTACGTATTTAATATTAATAATTTCATAGAAACTGTACAATTTTATACATTGGATCCGATAATAATTCATAGGCAAACGAAGTTGTAATATTTTGATGATGACATGACTGCCAAAAGCTGCCACAACTGCCTCTGTCGTCCGAACTGTTCGAAAGTGACGGTCAATTGTAATTAAATGTAGGGAAACATCGTGAGGGAACCTGCATACATCTGCGAAGAAATTCAAGGATGTATGAGAAGTTCCAAACAATTATTGGGCCAGCGTTGCTGAGAATGGCCAGAATACAATATCAAAAAAATAACGTACTCACAAATATCGGGGATTTCGAGATATGATTCGCATATCAGAGGAATGTCCCTAAAAATAAAATCACAATAGCAATTGTGGTCAAACAACATTACTATACGTGTTGTAGCATGCGCATACAATTTCAAATAGAAATGCCTTAACAAAAATTGTAGGCTCTTATTTTGGATGAAGGGAGGTAGGTTTGCCTAGTAAATTGAGTCTCACGCAGCTCGGCCTTCGCCTTAACAGGCAATCGCGCCGGTGGGCCGCGCTCCAGGGATGCTATTTTTATTATTAAACGGTTTTTATTAACCCTTTACCTACGGGGCCCTGTATCACTCCGTAACCTCTCAATACGGGCATGTTTTTTCGAGAGCCGGTGTAAGGCATAACTTCACTTACCTGGAACTTTTACAGTATTGCAGCTACACACTTGAAATTTCGCACACATATTACATATGTTGTCTTTAATCAATAAATAATCACATATAGTAATAATATTCCCTTTTTTTAATAAAATCAAGTAATATATCAGTCACTAAGAATTTGAAGATTTATAAGTTACCACTCGCGAATTCCACAAGTTTAAGTGTAAAAACATTAGTTTATGGTATATTTAACACAAACAAATACTCAAAAGACTATAATTATTTTAAAAAAGCATAAATATCAATCAATAAAAACCTTGCAAACAAACAATTTCTCACATATGAAAAATAGTGATGTGCGTCTATCGACACAGTTGTCGATATGACGCATCGATTAGGGGAAAAATCGAACAATAATTTGAATCTAATAAGGTTTTATGTGTATAATTATTTAATTTTTAAACTTATTAGATTGTATAGTTAGTAAGAGTGGGCACTAAGGTATCGACAAATCTGTAAAGTACGGGTATTCTCTGATCTGTTTCTCACAACAAGTCGATAAAATTTAAAACATCACTATTGTCCGCCATATTGATTTCAATTTTTGGCACTCCTGCAGTACGGGTGTCAACCCCAGTTGCCAGCAAAAAAAGCGGTAGTTTTAAAAATATATTTATATCAGAGCCATCTACCGAAACATTAGGGTATTTTTTTCTTTGCATCTATACTAATCCCAAAGCATATTGTGACCGCTATTACCAAGACACAAGGTCTAGTTTTGAATAAAAAAAATATTAAACATGACCAGTACTTCGATCAACTATAGTTGACACCCGTACTGCACGGCTGTTGCCTTGGTGGCAACTCTGGTTGACACCCGTAGGTAAAGGGTTAAACTTATTGTGAAAACACAAATCAAATTATTTATTAACTAAATATTTTGATTTGTACTTTTAATTTTTCTCCAGTAGTCACACTGCTTAATACTATATAAATTATAAATATTAGATGTCATATACCAAAGAAAAACGACCAAGATCACCTATGTCCGAGGTTTTTATTAACTTCACCGCGTATCAACTGTCGTCGATGCTTCAAATCTTGTGATCGATTTTTCGACCACTTCTACTGCACCGAAATCAATAAAATTTGGAACTATTATCAAGTCCCCATGACAATGCAATATTATAATATTTGTATCCTTGTATCCTCAAAGCCTGATGCTGCAGACGTACTGCTTACCTTAACCGAGAGTGTTAGACACGTGAAAATGAAAGTATGGCATGTTTGGCATAATCAAATACTAACAGCCTGATCTTGACTTCCAACTCCTCACTTCTGATGCTGCAGTACTGCCTACAATAACCGCAAGGTTTATCTTTTATCGATATCTTGATTTTAAAGAAGTTCTTTAGATATTAAGTAGAAACATGCGAATTTAATACTAACATCCAACTCCTCAAATCTGATACTCCAGTGTTACTGCCTGCCACAACCGCTAGGTTTAGCGATATGTAGATTTTGCAGTATTGCTTTAGATATTTGGTAGAAACATACGGATTTAATTATCATCATCATCATCATATCAGCTGAAAGACGTTCACTGGTGAATATAGGCCCCCCCAAAGACTGCCACAAGGACCGGCCCTGTGCCACCCGCATCCAGCGACCTTCACCAGGTCACGAGTCCACCTAGGGGGGGGCCTACCCACGCTGCGCCTTCCGGTACGTGACCGCCACTCGAGAACCTTACCGCCCCAACGGCCATCGGTTCCACGCAATCCACGCGCGACGAGCCCCGCCCACTTCAGTTTAGCGATTCAAAGAGTTATATCGGTTACTTTGGTTCTGCTGCGGATGGTCTCATTTGTAATCCGATCTCGCAGAGAGACTCTTAGCATAGGCTTCTCCATTGCCCTTTGGGTGACTTTGAGCCTTCTTATGAGGCCCATTGTAAGCGACCACGGTTTAGTATCGTATGTCATTGCTGCGGCCCTCCGGCTGATAGACTCATAGGGTGACAGCGTGAGTGATTCGCGTAGGGCGAGCCGTCGCGCCTGCGTCGCTCCGGCTGATAGACTGACAGCGTGAGTGCATCGCGTAGGGCGAGCCGTCGCGCCTGCGTCGCTCCGGCTGATAGACTGACAGCGTGAGTGGTTCGCGTTGGGCGAGCTGTCGGGCCTGCGGCTCTCCCGCTGATAGATTGACAGCGTGAGTGAATTGCGTAGGGCGAGCCGTCGGGCCTGCGCCCCTCCGGCTGATAGAGAGGCAGCGTGAGTGAATCGTGTAGGGCCAGCTGTCGGGCCTGCGGTCCTCCGGTTGATAGGCTGACAGCGCAGGTGGTTTGCGTAGGACGTGCACTCGGACCTGCGGTCCTTCAGTTGATATACAGAGAGTGTGTGTCCCGGATTCACGTAGTGCGTGCCATAGTGTTGATAGTTGATAGTTTGCATGGATTGATCCTTTAGGCCCTCAGTTCGCGTCGGACTTTCCGTCAGACCTGCGGTCCTCCGGTTGGTCGACTCAGAGAATGAGTTTATATTTTATAGTCTCGAAATTCGACTTTTATAAAAATTTAAACTTGAAATTCTCAATAAACCAAATTGATTGATATATTCCTTATTGTCAGATCTCTGTTATCTATGTAGGTACTTATTGTATGAATAACACATCCATTTGAGATACTTCGGGCATTCAACCTTACATTAAACCACGCCGAGCCTTTGGTTTTTATTTGTCAATCGAGATATTAAATTAAAAAAAAAATGGTGTCGGATTTCTAAAAATATCTATTCAGCAGGGATTCGCCTCCCGTTACACATAAAATAATGTCCATCACGTTTACATATGTGTCGTGATTCGTGATGAAAGCGCGAGAGTATAAACGCTACTTAGCATGCATAATTGTATTTCATATTACAAACAATATCGGTATAGTATCTGAAATTAACTTAACAATTGCACTAAAAACTTGAAAATAAAATAAGTAAAAAAGTTTTAAGTTAAACGGTTTTTATTGCACCAAAAACTAGAAAATAAAAATTTGTTATAACTAACCGTAGATGCAACTTTCTGTAGATTACTCACGTGAAACTATTATCACTGTAGTTTTCCCAAGTCGGATACTGAAAGCCACGTTTAGCCTCTATGTCAGTGGATTAAGCGTTACCTAATCGGAAACTTTTACTAAACTTAAATAAAAACGTGGGGTGAAAGTTGATGTTACTATTTTATTTTTGGAATTTTTTACGCCTAATTTTATAAGATATTGAAGTTTAAGCTTTAAAATTGATCAATGTAAGCCCAGTTTACGGTGGTGACATCTGCCAAAGTTTGTATTTCGAAAAAGCCTCGACGAATTTATTTTAATGACGAAGACGCCATCAATCACCAAAATGCTTTTGCTATGTGTGAAAATCAAAAAAAATGATGAAACCTGAAGAAACCTTTGGTGCGGGCTCTCATTGAAGAAGTGAAGCTTTTGATACCAGGTGCTAACCGAGCTAGTGTGTGTACTTTTATAAACTTTTACCAACTATATGGACTGCCCGGAATAGTTGGATGCATAGACTGCACTCTAAATACTCAAAGCTCATGTGGCTGTACATTCTCCACCCAACAACAACTAATATCAAGAGAGGAGTTATGTTAATCGTAAAGGATACCATTCTATCAACACTCAGTTGGTAATATCTTAATTATAAAAATAGATTTTATTATTTTTTCCCCTTATTTTTGTATGTAATTTAGATGGCTTGTTTTAAGCTTTATGTATATGTACATATTCTAACATGGTTAAACAATTATTTTTCAGAGATGTGATGAAAATTGAAATATAGGAATACTCACGATAATTATATTTGGAATCAAAGTACATTGCAGCCTGTTATGCAGGAAATCCATCAACATAGTGGAATGACTACCTCATTGGTAAGTTATTGTAGTATTGTGTAAATGAATACTGATAAAGTTTACAAAAATATGTCCTTGTAAATAAATATAGCCCCAAAATAATCTCAATAAGACTTGTTGTGAATACAAAATTATATGCAATGCTCGGTGGGGGCGAGCTGTTTTCATACTAAATGTCACATGATACATGTCACTTACAGCCCACCCTCACCGAGCATTGATTATAAGTCATGGATAGGTGACGGTAATAACAATCATTGGCATGTATAAGAGCACATACTACTACTTTTAGAATTAATGTCATAATTTTGAATTCAAAATCGTATCAAAGTCAAAAGATCCGACAGCTTATTTTTTACACTATGAAAAAACGGGAGTCAAATAAATTTAATTAAATCTTCTGATAGATTATAAGAATGTGATTTATGTTGTGTTTTTAAGTGACAGTGGATATGCGCTAAGGACTTGGCTGCAAATTCCAGATAGTATGCCAGAACAGCGATACAACGAGGTGTTAAAAAAGGGCGTGCAACTATTGAGAGATGTAATGGCGTATTAAAAGGCAGATATTGGTGTCTCTTTATGGCGCTACTGCGACAAGAGATGGACTAACGAAGTCACAAAATGGCACGGACCACCAGGGAAGAGACGGACAGGCTGGCCTACAAGTCGCTGGGTCGATTACATAATCAAAGCAGCTGGCAAGGAATGGATGGCCCTGGCGCAGGACAGGAAACAGTGGAATGCGTTGGAGGAGGCCTTCACCTAAAGAGGGGTTCATTTCTGAGAAGAAACAGACAATTATTTAATCAACTCATTTTATAAACACTTACAGTCTTATTAATAAACATGGAATAAAGTAGGCATAACTTTAATCCGAGGTGTAACTGAAGATAAGTGAATTTCAATATTAATAAATGCAGAGTAAGCAGGGAGTATACTAATCTGGCTTTACACTCGTAGTAAAAGTTAAACCTAGGTACCACCTAGTTTAACGATGGAGTAAGCATAGAGAAGCTGTCGTAATTAAACATTTACTTTTCGATATCTGTTTTTTTCGGCCACCATCGCATCGCATATGACTTATTCGTTGTGCAAAGAAAATGGACCGCGATTATTTTATTGAGGACTTAGATGAGTTAAATAAGGCGGGGGACGTAATGCCATTATTGAGGCATGTAAAATTTTATAAAATACGAAAAAATCCGCTGGAAGAACTACGTGAAAATGAGTTTAAATCAAAATACATATTTTTTCGATCTACCGCATCTTTTATCATCGACATGGTAAAAAATTACCTAGCTGATGATACAAGAGGTGGCTTTATAGCACCACATCTGAAAGTTTGGAGTATGGAAACAAAGTTTTCAGTGTTTGCTGAGAGGATTTACCACAAAATTATATATCGGGAACCCTAATGACAGCCGAGCTAAGAGGGGTAAGATTCCAGTTATCTGCCTCCTAGCTACTTGTTACTCGTTACTAACAGTACTCAGAATCTTGTATCTACGCATCTACGCAGTAGTAGAAAACGAATGGAGAGTTCTAAGCTTGCGTCCATGCATAGATGCATACTCCATAGAAATAACTTCCTTCGTAAGAATGTAAACCCTTCACATAACAAGACAAGAGTGAATCGTTCTATGTCTAACACGGGAATGAATTGATGAACACTGCAGTAGTGACCTTTTATACTGTCAGGTCACCAGCCACCTGTTCATAGGTTGGTATCATCTACCTGCAAACCTGCATGGACCAAGCAAAGACCACTCCAAGCAAAACATTGCTTATCGTTTTCTAGATTTAGTAACTCATATCTCCGACAAGGCCATACTGACAAGACAAGCGTCCTCGCTTGTATCTGAAACAAACACGTACATCAGTAATCTTTGTCACCACTCGGTTACTCCTGACCAAATTATCTGTCTACGTAAAATCAACTCAACTCAAGGAAAATAATTTTATTCTTTGCAACTGAATTTAGGATCACTTAAAGTCAATTCATTACCACCAATTTAAACGCAAGACCAGACAAGTACCACTTGGCTTTCATAGCCACCTTTTACGTAAAACACATGACGGCAAACTTTCGGAAGCAGGTCTCTCATTCGTGGCCTATTGGTTATCACATAACCACACTACGCGCATCCCCAAGGGATCGCCGAGTCAACCCTATGACTCTACGGTCTCTACAAGACCCGACCTCCGCCAGAGCTTATCGCGCACGGCGTACCCACGGACTACTCAAAGGTAGACACCGACTTCTAACGGGCTACGGCTACGATCAAGCCTCTGGTACGGTCGACCAACCGAACTGAGAACCTCATCCTTCATACCACAACAATCTTCATCTACTTCAATTGGTACTTGCCTTTCTAGCATTTTAATTAACAACAAAATGTTATCTGTATTCAATCATCATGAACTTCAATTTGTTAGACAATTTTGATAGTGCCACCAGCTCAGTTTTAGTTACCAGTAAAATCAAAATTAAGGAACCCAAGTCACGTTTATGTCCATCGTAAACTCACATTGTGACATAGTCACTTCATCCCGTTTAACAACAATAACTTTTTTTTTTGTGGCATTACCAAAATGATAAGTCAAAATGATCTCAATTAATGAATGATTCAAATGAGTCAACCTCTCGACTCAAACAAAAACGTAAATTACTCAACCAGGTTACACCATAACCACCAGATTTCATTTTTGTCCATCGGATTGTTAGGATCCAATAACCTATCAGAAGTTAGAACCATCTCAGCCGCGTAAGTGCTACTCCTCGCAAAGAGTATACTGCACATAAAAAGCAGTCCACGTGCACCTTTTACATGCTTCGGAACTTCCGATGCGATTATTAGATCACGCTCAATCCCTCGGACTTGCTCTCGGTCCATTGAAAGCTCACATGAGTGATGATTTGAATTCATTAAATTTAAAAATTATTTAGGTACTCGTTTAATCAACCCAAGGAATTAAAATCAACTTCATTAACATTCGAATAGACTAGTCAGTCTATGTACTTACTACTTTACTAGCCAGTAACAGACATAGTTCAACAATAGTCAATTGAAACACTTCAACAAACCAACAAATGGGTTACAGTACTCTAAAGTTGGTCTACCTCCATCCGGTAACCAAAACCACAGTTGCTTCCATCCAGCAACAACAAAATTGGTCTACCTCCATCCGGTAACCAAACCAAAAACACATCGACCGATTACACCATCAAACCAAACGCATGCCACCCACAATCGTGGCCGCACGGAGACGGAAAAATAGATCCGATTTTACACCTACGATTACGAATGATAAAATGGTGTATGCAGTCTGAGAAAAGGTAACCAAACTGAATGTAAAATGTTTCATTCTACGATTGCAAACTAAATGACTAATTCCAATAATTATAATCCACAACTTTAATTAAACTAAAGTATAAATATTAGATGTCATATACCAAAGAAAAACGACCAAGATCACCTATGTCCGAGGTGGGGATCGAACCCACGTACTCAGCTTTCGCGGCTGATGCCTGTACCCCTCGGCCACTCGGTCTTAGCAACCACCGGTCAAATTTCTCGGGTATATGCAATCCCTTACAAGGCTAGGCGCCTTTGACCATTCTCTAAGGACAAGCACTAACTACATGCCTGCACCTCCTATTTAGAATACTTTACAGTTTTCTAGAATAGATAGAGAGAGATGGTGCTGCCATCTATCGAACATATTGTGAAAACACAAATCAAATTATTTATTAACTAAATATTTTGATTTGTACTTTTAATTTTTCTCCAGTAGTCACACTACTTAATAACAGTGTTTTACCTTACAATAAAACACTTATTAAGCGAAATACCTTATTTGAAGTCTGAAATATTTGAGAGAGGCAACATTGTTTGCCGTGACGTGACGGTTGCTGATTGGTCAATACCCACTCCAGTTTAGTATCTACTAGTTCAAAAATTTGCCACCAGGGGTCATAGTAATGGAGGGCGCTGGTGATGCCGCGACCCCTCATTGGATCTCAAATCTAAGGATACCCTATTTTAAAAATATAAATTAAGCAATGATTTAAAACAATTTTAAGGTTATGTAAGTCTTTAGTAAGTACTTTTAATTTATACTTCTATAATGTAGTGAAAATTAAGTTTATCTTTATCACTGATAAATTTAAAAAATCTGATATTTGAATCATTGCTTATTTTTTCCCGCCAGGCAGGTGTAAAAACAGACTTCAAATAAGGTATTTCGCTTAATAAGTGTTTTATTGTAAGGTAAAACACTGTTATTAAGCTTCTGTCCCTTATTTGAAGTCTGAAATATTTGAGATCTGTCTGTTATCGCCTGGTGGCTAGACGCCAATGTGATCAAAGGTGAATAACAATAGCATCAGTTATCTTGGTAATCAAGCGTTAATATTGTGATATTGATATATAACGTGCTGTGTGATAATAATAATACAACTTCTGAAAATTTAATGTTTATTATAATGTGCTGTGTGACAATAATAAAACAAACTCTGAAAATTCAATGTTTATTTAACCAACACTTGATTTAGCATACATACATTAGTTATCGTATCTTTAAATAACTTTAATAATTGACAGTGAACAATCTGTTTGGTCTGAGTGCAAGAGTATTAGCAGTGTTATTAATTATTGACGATTAAATACTATAGGTGTACACTAAACGACACTAGCTATCGCTTTATCTTAAACAATAATTATCAAAGATAACAAGTAGTGAACACAGGAAAATACATGTGACATGGGAACTGCCATTTTGTGATAATGATAATAGTGATGTAACATCTATACATTTATTAATATAATAAATATTTTTACACTATTATGTACGATATCAGGAGAATCAGAATGAACAGAATGCGGTAATTATCGTAAGTAAGTGGCTTACATAATCTAATAAGCAGTACATAAAGGTAATAATTATAGCACCATTAGTACCTATTGATAATAGTTATTATATAATTAACTTATTGTATTACATAGCCGCTAAAATAGTACATATTTATGTTAAATAATTACAATTCGCATGGGAAAGAAATGAAAGTATTAAAAATGTACTTTGATCAGTTAGGTACAGTTTACAATAAAAAATAAATATTCTTCTCGATGAACTGACATTTTATTTAAGTTGTCCCTTTTTCAGGTTTACAATCAAAAGCAATGTTAAATGCAATAAAGAGTAATGTTAAATATAATCAATATACGAGGTTATTATAGGTGATACGATTATCCAACAATTAGTCAATGGGGGCAAAACTTTTTGTAACTGTTGATGCGGGTGCTAAAGGTCTAATTTCTCGGCAGTAATATTTAGCAAATGTATTTTCTGTACGCCAGTTACCGCGAGCCAAGATTTCGTCTAGCGGAAATTGTTGAATCCAATTTTTTGATGCTACTGCTGGGCGCACGCTACCAGGACTAGCTCGGATACCCGCGTCCAGCAGTACATTCTTAATCCAGTTAGCGATAACTGTTCGTGAAGCGGACTTAGGAGGTCCACAAGCCGTTAAAAACAGATTATCTGATTTACAAATGCTACGCCTTTCCGTTGATAAAGATATTACCTTTTCAACCCAAAACACAGGGTCCAAGTTTTTACATTCTATATTTTTATATAAACGCCAGCCCGACTGTCTGTTGGAAAGGGAATCAGTTTTCGAACCGAAGATTGGCCAAAACGTAATAGAGTTTTCAGATGTGAAGCAACAACTGTCCTTTATAGATAATAGCGTGAGATCGTGAACTCTGCGCCCTGAGCATAACAAGAGTAAAATTGCGGCTCTCTTTGAGCATTCATATAGACTATCTTCGCTAATAGAATTATGTTCTAACCAATTCGTTAAAGTATCAGTGTCCCATATGGGAGCTTTATTTATTTTGGGAGTTTTCATAGCAATAGCCTTTAACGCGTGCTTAACGAGAGCGTGAGAAGCTAGGTTATTTTGTTTATCTGGGTCCGTCAGAGTAACCACCGCGGATTTATAAACTAGGATTGTAGCGTATGATAGTCCTATTTTTTGATGTAAATCGATAAGGAATTTAGCAAGATCTGCTCCCGAAGGTTTGACAGTATCTACTTTATTATCTCGAGACCATGTGCACCACCTTTCCCATGCTGGCTTGTACGTTTTTCGCGAGGATTCCCTCCAGCTAGAAAGCAAAAGGTCTTTTTGATCCTTGGACCAACCCTTTACGCTTTCCGTCCACCCCCACATTTCCAGGCTTCTAAGGTCATCTTTTGGACTTGGGGTGGTGGCCGACCCGTTCTCGTATCGATCAACACTTTCTCTAGGGAATATATTGTGAACGGTGGTGCTAGGGCTCGATTCTTGAGGTCTGGCCTCCAAAAAACTTTCGACCACCGTGGGGCTATGATTATATAAATCCCTGTGGCTGTGTTTAGGTGGGATAGTACCTGCGGTATTAAAAACGGGGGTGGAAATATCCAGGCCAGTTGGAAGCACCAAGGCTGGCTGAACGCGTTGTAAAATTGGGCCCGGGGATCTGTCACATCGAGTGTGGCATAGTTGGGAACTACATGCGCCATCGCTGACGCGAATAAGTCTATTGTCGGAGTGCCCCATTTCGCAAAAATCATTTCTGTTATTTCGGGGAGAAGGTGCCATTCGGGGGAGGCTGCAAGGCGCGAGAGGCGATCCGCTTCGCAATTGAATCTCCCTGGAAGGTAATGGATTTGAAAATGGATGTTCCATTGATCCACCAATTTGAATATTTTGTAACATAGGTCCATTAGCGTCTGTGATCGCGTTCCCCCTTCGTTCCTGAGAAACGCCACTACAGATTTGTTGTCGCTTTGTATCATTATTGATGAATTTGCCAAATACTGGCGGCAACGGAACAGAGCATACAACACTGCGAGCATTTCTTTTACATTTGAATGGAGAGCGGTTTCGGGTAAGGTCCATTGCCCCCATAGTTTCACGTTGTCTATTTGGGCTCCCCATGCTAGCAACGATGCATCGGTCACGAGGTAATGACTTATTGGTTGATGATGAATCATAGATGTATTGTCGAGATTCTTCAGCCACCAGTTCAACTCCAGTTGTGCATTTTTTGGAATTGGGAACCTTTGACAGGTTGGTCGCATTAACAGACTGTGACAGTGTTTTAATAGTGCCCTGTGGTTCAAACGGCCTCGCAATATTGAAAAACTGGCAAAGTTTAGCGAACCTATTAAACTCTGAACCTCGTTTAAGCTTGCGGAGTTGCGTTTTGTCAGTGTTTCTATCTTTTTTCTGAGGGCGAAACCTTTGTTTGCTGGCAGAAACTTTCTGTTGGTGTGAGGGTCCCAACATATACCTAGGTATTCTATTATTTTCTGGGGGGTTAGAATAGACTTGTCCCTGTTTATGTGCCATCCTAATCGTTCTAGGAGCTCCACAGTTTCTAGAGCCTGACTTTTCAAGTTTTGTGGGTCCTGATTGGCTAGTAGGAAATCGTCCAAATACACTAATATTCGGAATCCTTTTTCTCTCAAAATTTGGGCAACCCAATTGGTTAGAGAAGCAAACATTTTCGGAGCGCAAGCCAAGCCCATTGGTAGGCAGGTCATTTGCATCAATTTGTCGTTGAAAATTAGCCTGAGATAGCGTTTGTGGCTCGGTGCTACTGGTACATGAAAGTATGCCTCCGACAGGTCTATTTTTACAAGCCAATCTAAGGGCTGTAGGAAGGCTGGGATTCGATACATGTTTACAAGCTTGAACTTCTGGACCGGTAGAAACAGATTTAATTGTTTCAGATTGAAAATTGGTCGGAATGACCCGTCTGCTTTGGGGTTTAAAAACATGGGTGAAATAAAGCTGGGACTTGGGCCGTGATGTACAAGTTCTAAGACTTCTATTTTTAATAGTTTTTGAATGGCTCTTTGCATTTCGGTAGTGTAAGGAGTTTGTACTCTTAAGTTTGGCATCGAGAGCGGAGGTTTTATGCAAAAAGGGATTCGAAACCCTGTGATCAATTTTATTAATGTTGAAGGGGCATTTAAAGATTCCCATTGGCTTACAAAGTTCTTCAATTGTCCCGCTCGAAAACTGTTTGAGTCAGAATCGTTTCCTTTTATCAAAATCCCTGCGCGGGAAGTTTGAACCTGTTTGGCGGCCTTGGGCTCGCGTATTGGGTTGATAGGCATAAGTGTCTCTGGCTTTCTGTGGTGCGATTCTTTGCCGAGGTGGCTTCGAGTTAGCCACTGGTCTCGTTGGGCGAAACGAACCTGGCCAACCTTTTGGCATGAAATTACCTTGCGCAGGTAAAGGAAGGTAAGGTCTTGGTGTATTTAGGAAATAACCAGACTGATCGTAAGCGCCTTGCGCAGGCGTTCTAGTAACCACATTTTGTTGGTTTATCCCTGCTTGCGCAGCAGGTTTAGTAACTGGCGGTCGGACCGGCCAAAAAGTCTTTGCAATCCCACCGTGTTTTTCGATAGCAGATGTTAAGGCATCTTTTTGGAACAGAAATTGAGGGCTCGGAGGAATCTTCCTCAACGACTCTTTAAAAAACTTATCCTTTACCGAACGGAGTATGTTATTACGCCTTTGTTGGATAAGGTCAGCGCGGTGACCACAAGTTAACTGTAAAACGTCACTAGAAATTTTTTGAAAATTTCCTTCTATAAACAACTCTTTCATTTTACTTTGCAAGGTTTGGGGAGTCAATTCTGCAGTGGTCCGGGACCACGTTATTAGCTCATCAAAACAAGTCTGGGCGGCTTCGCCTTGTTTAATTAGGGCTTGAGTAATAGCTGCAAAGCCCCGTTCAATGAAACTTAAATTTGAAAATTTATCAAACGGTTTTAGTTCGTCGTTTGTTTCAAGGTCTGTAAATGCTGGCTGAGAACAGTAAAGTTTTTGAACTTCCGAGTATCTGACATTTGACCAATCATCGGAATCGAAATGCTGAGCCGCGGTCAAAAGGTCAACGTGAGCGGGAGAGGACTTTGGCATCGCTGGTTCTTTTAGGACAGTGTTCAACGCGAACTTTAAGGTTCTAGTATTATTCTCAGCCGGCTGAGTTTCGGTTTCATTTGCCTCGTACAGCTCCCCGCTCACGTTGCCTTCTATCTCGTCTTCGCAACTACCGGGATATGTTAAGGGACCCGTGGATTGACAATTGAACATATCACTGATACACCGTTGAATTTGGCTAACCTGATTATTCAAGTGTTGAATAGCATCGTCTACACGTTTTACATTTATCTGCAAAAAACTTTGAATTAATCGAAACAGTTATATTCTCGAACGGTAAAACCGTTATAATTTAAATTTCAAAATTTCAAAATCAGCTCAACTTACAAATTCTTCGAATTTGCTTGTATAAAACCGTACGCCTCGACAAACAAGACGCCAATGAGGGGTCGCGGCATCACCAGCGCCCTCCATTACTATGACCCCTGGTGGCAAATTTTTGAACTAGTAGATACTAAACTGGAGTGGGTATTGACCAATCAGCAACCGTCACGTCACGGCAAACAATGTTGCCTCTCTCAAATATTTCAGACTTCAAATAAGGGACAGAAGCTTAATACTATATAAATTATAAATATTAGATGTCATATACCAAAGAAAAACGACCAAGATCACCTATGTCCGAGGTGGGGATCGAACCCACGTACTCAGCTTTCGCGGCTGATGCCTGTACCCCTCGGCCACTCGGTCTTAGCAACCACCGGTCAAATTTCTCGGGTATATGCAATCCCTTACAAGGCTAGGCGCCTTTGACCATTCTCTAAGGACAAGCACTAACTACATGCCTGCACCTCCTATTTAGAATACTTTACAGTTTTCTAGAATAGCTAGAGAGAGATGGTGCTGCCATCTATTGAACATATTGTGAAAACACAAATCAAATTATTTATTAACTAAATTTAACTATACTAAAGTAAACTAAAGACAAATAATGAGAAATGACTATCACCACCATCATCATCATGACCACTAAGATGATCATCACCATAACCACCATCATGATCATCACCACGATCACCACAATGATCACCATCATGACCACCAACATGACCATCATCATGACCACCATCATGACCATCATCATGACCACCACCAGGACCATCATCATGACCACCATCATGACCATCATCATCACCCTTCAGAAATTATTATAACCGATCTCAATGCGTTTAATAAAACTTGTTTATTTTAAACTTGCGTAACTGTAACATTGATGTCTAATTTAGTTTCAATTTTGCATTTCTTCCTCCATTTTTTTTTCTACTCTATAGAATCGAAAGGGAATAAACCCTCGATGGCTACAACAACATTAGTTTCACCAATTAGCTCAGACCTCAAATAGCCCAACAAAAATGTGAACTGCTCGGCGGATTAACAACGTTTCCACACCACGTGCTGCACCACGTGTTCACGGTAGGCAGTAGCGACACCTGCTACGCCACCGGGCATGACATCAACAACTTGCAGGCCGGCAGCTCGTTCTGACTCACCATGTTGAACTGTAATCATCAAATTGTACGATATCATTTTTATCACAAAAACAAAGTAAAGTCAAAGCCGACTGATTTCCCTTTTTTTTAGGGTTCCGTAGCCAAAATGGCAAAAACGGAACCCTTATAGATTCGTCATGTCCGTCTGTCCGTCTGTCCGTCTGTCACAGCCAATTTACTCGGAAACTATAAATGCTACAGTAACGAAATTTGGTAAGGGTATGTGGTGTCTGCACTGCTACCGGATTATGATACTAAATTGTAAAAAAAACCATTGGGGTGGGGGCCCTCCATACATGTAACTGGGGGATAAAAAAAATTTTTTAGTTGTATATAAGCGTGTGGGGTATTAATAGAAAGGTCTTTGAAAATCATATGAAGGTTTATACATTTCATTTTTATTTAAGCAAATCATTTTCGAGATATCAGCTCTCAAAGTATGAAAAATGTGTCCCCCCCCTTTATTTTTTAAACTACGCGATATAAAATTGTAAAAAAAATATATGTTATGCACATTAATAAACTCTATCAACGATTTTTGGTTTGATTAAATTACCTTCTATAGTTTTTGAAGTAGGTTGATTTAACTGTATTTTTTTAATAATAAATTGATAATGGTACGGAA